>JAAGVU020000078.1:17728417-17747758 GCA_011763525.2 Mormyrus iriodes | reverse complement strand
GTATTTTCTTTGTATTTGTCTTGTATCTTTAGTTCTACGGTGTTTACGTCGGTGCTTAATGTGCTGTAATAAACATCAGTGCTCAAGACACTTGGATCTTCGCGTTGTGACTAAGAGCGGAATACTCATGCTGCCCCGTTTCACTACAATAAGGGCTCATCTGCACACCTTGTAGTAACTGGCCGTGGTTTGGGTCACATTACACACACTGTCTCTTCCCCAGTAGCAGTTATCCAGTGCAGGATCAGGAGGATCCTGGGGCAGATGGCTGGGGACGGACAGGGGCCCAGAGACAGACACAGCAGGGAATACAGAGAGAGCAGCCCAGCTAAGCTACATGTCTTTGGGTGAAACGGAAAGAGAAAATACAAGTGACATACATGCAGACAGGAAGTGAGGTAATGTGGTGCTCACTTTGATACTGCACCTACATGTGCAGCATATTTTACTTGTAAACATGTGTATTAAAGGACATAACACTTGAGGCGGGATACGAAGATCGACACTTTGTTACTGCTGGCTTTGGTAGTTTTTTCCCCCTTTTGAAGCTGGTGACCCGCACTTACCAACACAGCTCTCTGTACAGTTTGGCAGAAGTAAAATGCAGCCCGGTGGCCACACAGCTGAACAGAGGGGCGTATGCAGGCTTTGCTGAAAGCCATGCAGCTTAATTAAGATTGTTTTGTTGTAGTAAAACAGGCTATTTTTAAGCTGTGTGTCTGCATCATTTTGTCACCTCTCTGCTACAGTCATGTGACTCCACACTCAAACACAAACATCTCAAATCCTTTGGACATATCGTCATATTAAGACTAATCCTATGTTGCACGACAATGAAGATCAAGTGTATTGAGTAGACATAATAGCAAACATGTCTGCCACTTCTCTGCAGACCTTTGCTGACAACTTACATGAAAACTGCAGAAAATAAAATAGTAAAATGGCTCAAAATAATTACAGTTGATTTAGGGTGTTTGTGTGTGTGTGTGTGTGTGTGTGTATATATATATATATATATATATGTGTGTGTGTATATGTATGTGTGTGTGTGCACGTGTTCGTGTGTCTCTGTTCCTATGTCGGAGGTGTGTATGATGCTTATTCAGTCTTCCTGTGTGGAAAAGACAGGAGCACTTTCAAGTCAATCCAATTTATTCACATTTACGTACAGAATGTGGTTTGAATATTCTCAAAAACATGCCACTTCGCGCAAACCAACCCAAGGTCTGTCATGTGACAAATTGACAAATTCTCCACAGGAACGTTTACGGATGTCAGCAAATCTGTTCTCATGAAAAGGTTATAATGTCCATAAACCAAGGGTGTAGATTTGGTTTTGACATTGATGAGGACGTATAAATCTAACACCCACCTAAACCCACCCCCCCCCCATAAGCTGTGAGTTTACATCTATACATGAACTACTCTTAGGTACCACCCAACAGCTCAATGTCCATTGCTCCTATCTGAAGGAGCCAAATACACGCTTTTCACCCACATCGTACCTGAGTCTTGCACGGAACTAGAATGGTCATTTCCTTGCAGTTTTGGCGCTGTTAACAACCAAACAAGCTACAGCCTGCCACGTGACAGCAGGAAAAGGCACAGCCAATCACACTAGCCCATATGTATTTGGGGCGGGAAGACTCGAGTAGAAAACGGGATTTAAGCCTTTCTGCATGTGTAGGTTAATGAGACGTTGAGAGAGCGTTATTTTTTTTTTTGGAGCGGATAAAATTATTGGTAGGGACATTTCAATAATCGCTGGATATTGGTGGGGACATGTCCCCACCGACCATGCTAATTCTACGCCCTTGCCATAAACAGTTACACCAGATCTGGGACCAGAGGCCATTTTGCCTCAGAAATAACCCAAATCCCCTAACCATTACATAAAAGATTATAATGCATGTGGGAAAGCTCAAATCACAAGTCACATTTCAGCTTTTAAATTCAGCTCTGTTTCTACAGTAAACCCATGTCTTCAGATTGCACAGATTAGCCATAATGTATTGGGGGGGTGATTATTCTGACCCCTCTGCCTTAGAACTGCCTTGTTATATATTATAATTAAATGCATCTAATCATCATTCAGCAGAACAAGCTACGAATTCCACAAGTTTCATTCACAGGAGAGGTTTCAGTCAAAGCAGAGAGTTATATGCAAGTAAATCTAGTTCATACCTTGGAGAGACGTGTGTTTAAGCTCCTCTGCTCAGCAGCACCGGTAATGGTCTTCTTGTCTGGGGCTACCCCTGCCCTATTTACTCCTGGAACATACCCTGCTTTCAAGTCATGCCGGAAAGATCATAAATGTGAGATGAGAGCACATGAACACCACTACAAAGTCATATTTACCAGTATGGGAAATGGAAATGGGGGCGTGTCATTACAACAATCATGGTGGATGCAATGGATAGCTCCACTGTGAAAGGCAAATAATTTTGAAAGGAGTAAATTTTATTCAGTTTTATAGGTTTTTGTCTCAATATTTTATTCGTACCTGGTCAGCTACCTGCTGTATGAGAAAGGGATTACAAAAAAGTTCAATTAACGCTATGAATGCATTTTGGCGTTGGAGAAACAAAAAATACAGCAAAATAAGATGTAGTCTTCATATCCCCTCCATTTTGCTCCAACTTAACCACTTGAACACATATCATGTAGTTATTACAGTTTCCCAACTCCCTAGTCAGATCTTCTGAGCAAGACTTGAAGGCTGCCACCCATGGGCCACTTCTGGGAGTCCATAACTGGCCTCACCCAAAACCACCGTCTCACACAGTCACCTGTTTTTCAAGAAGATTCCTTCTGGGATTTCCACTGCATCAGCACTCTGGTCCATGAAGTCTGTTTAGCTCCCAGCTGAAGGCTCAGGATCAAATCTCACAGCGCCATGACTCTCCTCCTCCTGGGGAGTCCTCCTCCAGCTTCTATCTGACTCCCTCCAGTCCTTGGTCACTTTATAACCACCGTTAAAAGCTCTTCCCCAACCTGTTCTCAAAGTGTCTCTCCCATTGGCCCGTCTCTGATCACAAGGCCTCCGAGTTCCGCGGGGCTCCAAATGACAGGCTGAAGGCAGAGCTTAGCCTTTTGGAGACTCCACCCCCTGCCCCACCCTTCTTCCAGGTCCAGGTGAGAATGGAGGTGGGGCTGCCCACCTTGCTGGGAGTGGGACTCCATGGGTGGACAGCGCTCTCGTTGGTTCCGCATGGAGAGAGAAAGACAGACTTCCCCTGTACCCCAAAGAGGGAGGTGAAGAGAGAGAGAGTGTGAGAGACAGAGAGAGCACTCAGGAACTAATCAGACCTACAAAAGTCGCTGGAGAGACACGAGTTTGTGGTTACACAAGTGTGCATGTACCTGTCCTGGTGTCTTGGGTAACAGCATGGTGATGATGCCGAGCTCCACCCCCCCATCGCCGCATGCCTTTAGGGCCTGCACCACCTCTGCATGCTTCGCCCACTTATAGTCTGCCCCGTTCACCGCCACGATATAATCACCCTCGCAGAGCCCCGCCTCCTGCCACGATGGATAAATGTGTCACTTCCCCCCTTCCCTTCCTGCCTCCCAGCAGGAACCCCATTGCAAAGAGCCCTTCCAATGTTTATCAGTTACAGTTTGTAATGAAATAGTTTCTGGAGGAAGTTAAAGGGGGAGGGGCTTAAGGGGAAATCAGTTTCAGAGGTTAGGATTGAAGGGGTGGAGAAAAAGACATTCTGAGTGGGATTTTGTGGGTGGGGCAAAGTGGTTGAGAGGTGGGTGTGGTCTCACTGAGGCACTGCTCCCTGGTACCACCCCAGCCACCAGCACAGGTGAGTCTCCCCGCAGCGTGAGGCCCAGACCACCGTTGGCTCGCACCAGCCTAACGTGCCGTTGTGGGTGCCACTGGTTCCGGGCTGAGAACACAGACAGCGGGCCCTGTAAAGGGAGGGGGGTACAGGGGGTATGCTGTCGTCATAGAAATGTAACCAGCATTTAACACCATTTAATACAAGCATTCATTCTTGCAGCTGTTGCTTGGTATTTTAAATCGAAGATACTCTGAGCAAAGTCTCACTAGGACCCATAATCTGACAGATTTAATGGCCTCCGCCCAAATCTCCTGATGCCCCTAGAGCCCATTGTGTGGGGGGGGGCACATACCAGTCGCTGAAAGATATCCGTCACCCCCACTTTTGAGAAATCAGGGGTCTTCACGTCCAGCTTATGTTGAGTCTTGGCTGAGATAGAGAGGAGGACAGGGGGAGGGGAGATGAGAGGCTGCCCTCTGGTGGTGGCACACCTATCTCACATGTAGGCACGGTGCTCACACTGGATGTCGGGGGCCTCGGCCGTTTGGCAGAAGTCATCCTCACGGTCGATCTGTGAATAGGCGCCGAGCGAGCGCTTGTGTGCGGACGCCAGCACCTCCTGCAAGATGTCTATCTTGCGTAGGACCCTACAAAGGCTGTGAATACGCATAGCCTCCTCGTGGCAGATCACCGCCCGCCGCAGGTGTGCTTTACCTGGGCAAACACACAGCCACTGCTAACCAGCCAGTCAGCACAGTGAGGTCACAAACACACAGCCACTGCTAACCAGCTAGTTAGCACAGTGAGGTCACACACACAGCCACCGCTAACCAGCTAGTTAGCACAGTGAGGTCACAGACACAGCTACCGCTAACCAGCTAGTTAGCACAGTGAGGTCACACAGCCACCAGTAACCAACTAGTCAGTACAGTGAGGTCACACACATACAACTGCTGCTAACCAGCTAGTCAGTAGGGTGTGGTTACTTACAGCCACTGCCATCCAGCTATATGTGAGCTATAGCTGTTCCTATAGCTACACAATCACATACTCCCAGGTGACATCACAACTCCTCTCTCCCCTGTCCTCACCCAGCCTGCGCCTCTCCTCAGGGTCCCTTAGCACAATGCCCAGTGGGGACCCTGCCGGCTTGCTGCTGTGAAGCTGTAACAGCATCCGCTCCCCCAGGCCGTCATCCCATTCCTTGGACTCTAGGGGGCGATAGATACACACATTCTCACCACCAGGAGATCAATACTTATACACACACATACTCTATTCCCACACTCTTAATTACACATGGAGCCCAAAAAACGTCTCTTGCTTACAATGCATTTTGTTAATGATGCTCACTAGATCTCGCACTGAAAGGGTTAAAAATTTCCTCTGATGCATAATTAACAATAAGTAAAAAGTTCATTGCTGTGTGGCACATTAAGGGACCTTAATAATGACCTGCAATCTGTCATGGAGAAATACACATACACAATACACAGATACACAAACCACAAGACTGAGGCATGCCAGGAAACTCACGGGCATAGTTGCACAGGGCCAAGGCAGCATAGTAGTGAGAGACTGCGCAGAAGTGCTCAGTCTTGACCTGTGCCAGTGTCACCCAGGAGAAAGGAACGTAGTCCTTCACCGGGGCTTGCTGCATGGTCTGGAGAACCAGCCAGTACATGTTGGACACCTGCTGGGAACATGGTCACGGTCAGCACAGTTACAGCAAACACATGTAGTCAGTATGGTCATATCACACTCGCAGGCACAGACGCTGGCAAAGAAAATCAAGTCATATGCGCGAACTGTGAACTGACCCGTGTGGCCTCTTGTGCCACCTGGAGGTGGGAGGTGAAATCGCTGTCCTCCAGCAAGAGCAGCAGCACCCGCTCGAAAACACACTCCTGCACCTGTGCCAACATCAGCCGCACCAGCATTCCCAGCGAGGCACCACTCATGTCCAGACTGGGAGCATTGGAGAAGTTCTCCTTCAGGTAACTGAACGCACCTGGGGGGTGATGAACAGATATTGTGGGATTTAAAGGACTGTCATAGGTCCTCCTACTAGAGAGGGGGCGATCTAGAGCCTCACGGATGCATTTTCAGAACCAATGGTATGGGCATCCTCCCTACCGGCAGCAGATTGAAAGGCATCGATGGCGTTGGCAACTCCCTGGGCGCTGCTGCGGTTCTGGCGAGTCCCGATCTGGGTGTAGAGTGCCCCCACATTGAACAGCACACTGCCCTTCTCGAAGGCCAGGGCCCGCTGGATGGATGGAACACCCGTCAGGGAGTCGTACCTTTGAAGGAGGTGTAGCAAACAGCTAATTTGAGACCTGCTGTTATACCATTAGCTCATAGGAATTATTAGGTTCATAGGAATGAGACAAGGTTACCATGATAACTAAGAGCTTGCTAAGAGATCAAGGTCTCACCAGTGAAAATGAATGGCCAGCATATTTCCAGGGTAAAAGAAGCGCTGTTCCAAGAAGTAGAGCTGGTTGTAGTACTCCAGCAACTGCTCCAGACCCCCCTCATTCCGTCTGGGGGTACGCATGGCCTGATGGGACACACATTCTAATGAAGATATTCCGGCTGCCATTTCTGCAAATAGCCTGTCAACCACTAGAGGGCAACACTGACACACTCATTCACTAATAGAAATACAACTGCACAATACACAAAGTGCAGCCGGATCGCACCTGCCGAAGCTCGTTAAGTTCCTTGATCTCTGCCTCGTACTGCAAAGCGTCCTCACCATAGTGTTGGCAGATGAAGTCCTATGAAGATACATGCAGTCAGAATGAGTGTGGATTCACCATCATAATTATAAAATTCCTTTGGCCACACCCCCATTGCACCACCCTCCAACGGCAGTCCGCTAACAAAGTGGATGGAGCTATTTTCCACCTCACCTTCAAACATAGGTGTAGATTTTGGTATGGATGGTAGAGGGATGTCTCTACCAATACTGTGGGAGTATCATGTGTGTTTAGGGGCGCGGGGGGTTTGGGGCTGATTTGGTCCCTGCCAGTGTCAAAATCAGATCTACGTCCTTGCCTTCAAAGGAAACGAGAAGTCCACTTCCTTTGTCTCCTTCAGGCCCAGAGGTATCATAGGAACATTGATTGCCTCGCTGTTGGAAACATGACAGGAATATTAGGATGTGGCCTTGTAGATCTGGGAAGGGGAGGGAAGGGTGTGGGAGAGGTCTGTCTGTGTCTGGTAGACCCCGTGTCACTGCGTGAATGTAGCATTGTGTGGCTGACAGTCTCACCTCTCGGTGTGGTAGACCAACCTTGTAACTCAGGCATTGTAGTATCATTTATTTGTCACAGTCCCACATCTCGGTTGGGTAAACCCCTGTGTCACTGCGTAAATAATGTATCATATGGAGTGTTACAGTTCCACCTCAGTCTGGTAAACCCCAGTGTAACTGTGTGAGTGTAGTATTGTGTGTGGTGTGGCAGTCCCACTTTTTGGTCAGGGTGACCCCCGTGTCGCTGCATGAATACATTATTGTATGGGGTTTCGCAGTCCCACCTCCCTATCAGGTACACCCTTGTGTCTCTGCATGAGTATAGTATCATGCAGGGTGTCACAATCCCACCTCTCAGTCTGGTAGACCTCCACATTGCTGTTGAGCTCCTCCAGCTCCTCCTTGAGCAGCTGCAGATTGGAGTTGACGATACTCAGCTCAAGAGCCACAGTCTCTCTCACCTTGTGGTTGCTGGTGGCCCTGGAGGACAAAAGGAGCCCCAAATCACCAAAGTCACTTTACCCGACAGGGAAGTGTACATGACAGGAAATTGCTAGAAACTGTGTCATTTAGTCTGATTTGGCTTATTTCAGATCATAGCAAATAGAGAACAGAAAACAGCAGAAAACCAAGACACACATTTCAGATGAGTGCAGAGAAAGAAGATATTTCAGTTCAGCAATCAGCCACCATACAAGTTCTGGGGTCTAACCCCCCCCCCCAAACGCCCCCATGCCCCCTAGGGCACCTTGAGCAGCTCCCACAGCACCACCATAAGTCTGCAGGCCTCTACCTTGCTGAGAAGCACCGTGTATCAGTGACCCATGAACATAATTCTTTTGATTCATTGGTTACCACATTCCTCAGACTGGTCAGACAGAACAAAGGGAAATGCGTCAGATTTTTAAGCACCTTAGAAAAAACCCTAAAAATCAACCCCCCACCTCCCATGATGAAGCACTCTGTCTACAGGAAGCACTGACAGCTCCACCAGTTATGTCAGGCCGGGCCCTGTCAGGGCTCGCTCCACCTTGCACCAAGGCCGCGGCACGGTGGTCACAGCGCCGGCTCTCGTGATTGGCCCAGTCCGTCTCGAGGGAGTCAGACTTAGCAAACAGACTGCAGTGCCACAACAGGCCCACAGTCCTTGTTTTAGCATTTCCAGAGGCAGCCAGAGGAGAAAATCTCTTAAGACTGTGCGCGTTGAGCTGGGTGGGAACTCCGGTGCTGCATCTGATATGGAATCCTTTGAGAGATGGGAGGCTGGCTGTAGGCCTCTCCATCAGGGCATTAAAAGGTTAAGAAGGAGATGGCCTGCAGGCAAAGGGTGTGGCTAACTTGGGGGGTACTCACAGAGTGATTAGCAGGGAACCTTAAACCATAATCCCATGAAGTCCAGTTCCCCTTATCAGCAACCCTGAATGCTCCATGGTAATTAAAGCCAGCTGATCATTTTATCAGGTGTTTATTCCCTAAAAGTCAGCGATTTTTGAATGCAGCGGACTGCATCGCCTTCACATTTGATTACAGAACGATTCCTCTGTCAGCTGTAACATAATGGTGGCTTGTTACACGCCCTTCTGCACCTTTTTAAGTCTGATAAAAGTACTAAAAAATGGCAACTATCTAAAAGGCGCGGAAAGCGACTGGTTCATCGTCTTAACTGCTGGGTTAGAAATATACCAAGGAGAAGAGGCTCTGTAATTTACCCTGCCCCCTCCCCCTCTTAGCCCCCTCCTGCATCTATATCATGAATCTCCTGTTGCACAGACTTTGATCAGAAAAGCCCCAAAGCAGAGCTTTTTAAAACCTCATTTGTCACACACTTTCAAGGGAGATATAAATCATTTTCATTAAATGATGGTTATTTTCACTCCCCAGTTGGAGTGAGTTTTCTCCAACATTTAATGGAGGTATATTTAGCCCCCCCCCAACCCAGCCCAGGGCTAATTTTCAACCTTTACAGTAACATGCTTGAGCCCAGTAACTTATTCTGCTCGAGAACGGGCCTCCTTAAAAACAGGGGGTAGAGTAACAAACGCAGTGGGGTGTGTAGAAAGCCCAGAGGCTCACTACCCCCACCCCACTCAAAACAACTAGCCGACCAGAGGTGGGGGTGCAGTATGGGATGTTTTTTTTTCCTGATTCTTTGATGGGGCAGGTGAGTAACCGGAGGTGAATGAAGGGAGGGACAACTATTTCTGACTGAGAAAAAGACTTACCCCCCCAGGCACAAACACACACAGACACACACACACATATGTACAAGACTGAACCATACCCTACTCCCCTCCTGCTAAGATATTAAAGCTTTTAACGTTAAGTGTTTAATGTTAATGTTTGCGTTTTTTGTTTGTGATTTGTTTGCATCTCGAAAAAAGAATATCACTTCAAAACTAATTTTTATAAACATTTTAAATTGTCTTTAACAGCGTGATGGTGTAGGCAGTCATGTTTTTTCCGAGATGTATAGCTCGAACAGGAGACTGGTCAGATGTGATGTCACGCACCATGGAATTTCTGACTTTGCCGAGATAATCGAATGCAGCATAACTCACAGAACACTAACTGACAAATGGCATTAGGGTACTACCTCACAGAACACTAACTGACAAATGGCATTAGGGTACTACCTTACAGAACATTTACTGACCAATGGCAATCATGCACCACCCCACAAAGCAATTAACTTAGTCTTGTGTGCCAAATGTTTCCTGACGTCAAATATATAAATCATCCTCACCCAGAAACATAATCTGCTATTCTTTACACTGGGGCAGAGAGATTCGACGTCAGTGTTTCCCAGTGTTTCCAGTACAGGCATGTGTATTAGCAAGCTGGTGTGCAATAGTAATATTATCTAAAGCCAGGCAGGCATTTCGAAATCCGCTGACTGTGAGGAAACTCCCCAGATGAATAACAAGAAACAGGACGCACACCATGGACCTCCCGCCTCAACAAACAACTCCCCCTGACAGCCATCCTGTGCCCCCACAACAGCAGAGAAACTGCAGTAATCATCTGCAAAGGAAACAGAGTTTGAACAACTGCCAGTCAGAAGGTGTGAGTCTGACCTGAACCAAAACAGTGTTGGGAAACTGAATTTCATGATCCCAGGATTGTTTTAGAAGGAAACAAAAAAGCAGGCCATGAGAATGAATGGGAGGGGAAAAAATGCAGATACTGGAAAAGCTAAAATTCATCATAAATCAACAGCTGTTGGACTGAGTGAGGGTTGGTGTGGATAAGGCCACTGTATTCATTATTATTAATGAAGAGAGCACCGGTTCACGTTGAAAAAATCCAGACACCATGTTTCCCCACCCCTACCTTTAGAAGGCAAACCTCCTAAAGTTCTCAACCATTTTCCCCACAGTCCCCAGACAATCCCTCCCACCACTACCACCTGCTCACCTGAAGAGGTTCTCCGCCCCGGCACGCATGAGCATCTCCTTGTTGATCTGCTGGTGGATGCGAGTCCGCTGGTGCTGCAGCTGACTGCGCAGAGTCACCTGCGGGGGGTCACACCCCTATGTGTGTGCGGCAGGGTGGGGGTGGGTTTAGAAAATCTGCCAGTTAAAGAATTCATATAACAGGACCGCACCAACACTATCAATGAATCGATAACTCTCAGCGAATACCAGTGACACAAGTACAAAGATACAGCAGGGGGAGTTAAGGATTAAGGGTAGCAAACTGTTTGCAGTATCAGAAACTAAAACCCTTCTGGTCAGCACCTTGCTAAGCAGCAGCACATGTGGCTGACATCAATTGTTTGTTGTTTAGTCGGTCAGCATGAATAAAGTTCCACATAAGTCTCAGACTGACCCACATTTTATGCATACGAGTGCTTTTCCTGAAGCGCCTTAAGTAACGTAACAGCACATAACAGATCGGTAAGAGCAGTGGGTCACATGTCCAGACGCCTGATTGCTAAGCTGCTTGGAGCTGTATCAAACACACACAGAGCAGAGTGGGGTCCAGTCAGAGAAGCCTGCTCTGTAGTTTACTGACCGTTTATCTACACTCATGTTTGAATGCCAAATTAGCACTCCACAGAGGGGTGTGTAACAGCCTGATCTGTAATCCAGTCTAGGGGGGTGTACTCAATTGTTTTAAGGAAAACAAAAAAACAAAGTCTGCTTCATTTAGCAACCAGTGTCGCCAAAAATCTACGAGTTATAACTTTGAGTCATATGATCACCTCATTTTTATAATCAAATCGAACCGATCCCACAACAAACCTAGGGAAGGAAACCATAGAAAGAACTCACAGGGCTGTAGATTATATGTTCAGTATACTTTAAGTATTTATATAAACTTTACAGTGAGCATTCAGGGGTTTGGGAAAAGTCTGAATGGCCTGCAGCCTCATACAGAAGACCAAGTCTGCAGAAACAGCAGCACTGACTGAGATGTTGAATAGGGAGCTGATCACAAGTCTGCCTGCCTGGATTTGACCTCGTGTTCATGGTGAAGGGGACACCTAATACTGGAAGACCGGTTACACCCTGACGGGCAAAATCAAGGCTCCTCCTTCTCCAATTAACAAATATAAGGAACATCATCTCCAAAGAAACATTTTGATTGGCAGCTCTGGGGAAAGCTCCTCCCACCAAAAGCTGCCCCAGAGAGCAACAGCTAGCACAAATTTGGCTGGAGTGGATCAAGCAGCAGCCAATGAATGAAACAAGAGCCACTTGTCATTTGTGAGCACAGTGAAACAAGGTCAATGCTGACGGGAAAAAAAAAAGAAATTAATAATAATAAATAAACTCTGCGTCTATGACTTCGCTACCAAGTGAGACAATGGCCCAACTGTGCCATTGCTGGGCCAAACACTGGTGCTTAACGGTCTGCCGAGTCTGTCAAACACTTATTATGTATTTCTACATAATCGGTGAACAAAACCACCCCCTCCCCATGAGTTTCCAGCCCAGGGTGGGATCCTCAGTCTTGAATGAAAGCCAGGCCGAACGGCATGTCGCAGCACGAACAGAAAGGGGTCACTTTGCTCTGTTTGGACCCTTTTGGCATGACATGGAGCGGAAAGCTTCTGAGATCACTCTAAATTAATTCCAGATCCCGGGGTGGGGGGTCTAAACGTCAGCTAGCATGCTACAGAACATAGCTAGGTCATTCGGGGTCACTGATTTCTCCATGGGGAAAATCAGACAATTAGACAACGGGGTAGGAATCCACACTGCCACTGTTGCCCTTTCCTAATGGGGGCAGCTGAAGGGCTGGTCCTATTGGTGGCTACGGACAGCAAGGGCATCCTATTAGATGGAGAATAAGCTTGAAGATTGTATGATTCAAGTCCAGTGACACTAAAAAAAAGCCCTTAGGGTCCCATTGTAAGGCAGTGAAATGCCTGTCATGTCATCCATTCTCAGATATGGTGGGGAAGATGTAGGCAGAGCCTTCCAGAACCACTGGTCAACAGGTGCACAAAGTGTGCTTCATCCCTCCAGGGTGGGAGGCTTCACCTGGCCACGAACGGAACAAAATGGCCTGCCAACGTTGGCATGGCAACTAGGGGTTCTGATGCCACATGAGCGATCAGAACATCTCCCATAACTGACCCCAGCCATACCACTCCCTCCCCGGCTGCTCTGTTTCATGATCCCTTGAACCTAATCCCCCCTGTAGCCAGGGGTATTACAGCCCTGGATGTATGCTCGTTTCCTGACAAACCACTGGGGGGCAGCAGTGTCCAGATGACACCCACTCTGCTTCAATATACCCCCTACCAAAGGCAATGTAACGGAGCTCCCCGACAAGCTACACCGTGCCATGTATGTGGACCATCACTCATCTACAGGAGAGAATACCACCCCCCACAGGCTATCCCATATATTAGTTTTATTCAGGGGTGCAGAAGAGATTTTTGAAATGGGGGGGGGCCGGACCGAACATTGAGCAAAAGGTCTCAACCTTTAAGCCTGCCCAGACATGCTTGATGAGGCATAAAACTGGGGGGGGGGTTTCATCACCAAACCTAATTAAAACCAGTCTCCAAGCCCATAATTACCTTCATTAGGTGTAAATATAGTGTGAAGCAGCGGATTTTTTGACAATGAGAGCTACTTTAACAAAGCAAATAATCCGGGGAGTTATAGAGTTGCGACAATGGGGGCTGGACTGTAAATGTTTTGATGATCCAACGATATAAACATTCAAAGAGAAAATTGGAGATCTCTGTTCCGTGGATCTGTCACTTCATTACACTGCTCGACTGGGCTGAAGTTACATCCGAAGTAAGCAAAAGGAGAAATCACACACACAGAGCGAGGAGAGGGGCGTATACGATAGGCAGTGTGATGAAAGTGTGAGTCTGACGGACAGGGTGTTTCAGGAATGAACTAATTACTGCGATACACTGGAAAGGAAAATGCGAGGATATATGTTCAAAGATGTTAGTCTTTGGTAAGTTTCCAAATTTGTGTTAACAACAGTGTGTTACAAAACATTATTATAAAGGGCTACAAAACGGGAACATAAAATCTATAAGCAATTAAACTGTCCTCATACATAATCATGCTACACGTTCGATGAGCCGCTGTCAAGGGCGGAGGAGGGGTCTCACAGCAGGGGAGGCCGACGGGAGGTGGGGGGGCTCTGTAAATTGTTGCGAATTCTGCGTCATTGTCTGCTATTAAAAGGGACGCTCGGTACAATTTGCATGCCAGGGGGTGCTTGGTAAATCTGCAGGGGACCCCTACTGTGATGGGCCCAGAGGGAATGCCCCTAATCTCCCTGCCTTCTCCGCTACTAGATGCAGTATCTGGACTTAACAGCCAAAACAGACATTATTCAGACGGTTTTAAATTGCAAGCCATAATAGTTCCTTCAGAAAAAAATGCTTTAATAGCAGTTAAAGGCGCGTTAGTAAACAAACTGGCCTTTTCTGAAACTCAGTGAAGTCCAGCATATAACTGTTTGAGGTTTAATAACGCGGACCGGCTCTGGGAGTCTGATGACAGTCATCAGCTGTGACAGGTCCAGATCCGGGTAAAGAGGATAAGTAACTGTAATTATCAAACCGGTCGCGCTGGCGCAATAATCTGCAGCCCATGCCAGCACCAAATTAAGCTTCCAGAGCCAATTGCATCTCTGAGAAACTTTATTAACTATTTCACGGGAATCGTTCCAGCACAAATACGCAGGTGTACAGTGCATACTGGTAAACCGTAGGGCATCTAACGTTGATTAAGTGGAAATTAAATGCAGGATCCGTGGTAACAATCCCGTACCTTTCGCATGCTCCAGCCGGGACTGCTGAGCTCGTCCTCCTGCCAGGCGTCACACATCTTCTCTTTCGCTAACCGACCAAGGGAAGGAGTCGGAGGAAAGCTCAAAAAATGTCCATAGATGACTGACCTTCTGTCTGCTTGCGACTGTCAGATCGCCTGTTTGGGATGCAAAATAAGTCAGAAAAGTGAGACTCACAGCGTGCATAACAAACGGATTAATAGAGCCTCCTACACTCATTCATGTACACCGGTACTGTCTTCGCATGACGGAAAACAGCGTGGGAGTTCATGCATACCTTGGCTTATACGCCGGAGATGAAGCGCACGGTGTAATCGCAGAGATGCAAGTGTTTTATATATATAATATGGCGAGAAAACCAGTATGAGCTCGGATACAAAGCGAACCAGTACTTCTGACCTGTCCTGCTCGCAATCGGGAAACCGACTGCCTGGTTAAAATCAAAAAGAAACGTTGATGCTATAATGTAAATGGGCTGAATATTGTTAAAATAAAGTTCCCGGTATTAGCTTTGATCGCTCCACTTGTTACTTCTTATATACTTGCCAGAGTGTAGCGCAGCTGATTGTTACCCACTGGGGACTTGGCGTGGGAGGAGGGACTGGTATGAACCAAAGAACCAATGAGAAGGCAAATCGCAATGACTGTCGGGTTGTTTCCTCCAACTGGGGGCGGCATTACAGGCTGGGACAGTAAAGTTGTCGTTGCCCTTGGCAACACAGAGGCATCCAGAGGCGGGACAGAAGTCTTTAGCCGCGGGCAAGACCGGCGATCGCCGCCTGAACAAAGGGCCGAAGATTATGCAGGACGAACCGCACCATGCGGGGGCGGCCGCCTCAACTTTGAAAGAAAAGGTTTTTAGCCAAGAAATGCACAAACGTGCATTTACTGAAGTGGCTGGAACGTGCGGGGTGACCCAGTGATACCGTTTTAGTTGCATATATAGAATTTATTTGCTTATTTCAATAGATGTATAAAAGACTATTTATTCAAACCCAAGTTTACTCTTCTAATTGCTCTTATTGTTGACAAACATATTTCCTGTAATAGTTTATGGAGATAGGGGTAACTATCGCGGCATTTTATTATGATTTATTTGTTTTTATACGATTTTTTTTCCATCCCGTGCGACTCGCGAGGTGGGTGGAAGGTGACGTCATCTCTTTTTACTTAATGATGTACGTTCAGTCCAGTCCCAGCCCACTCTGGGAGACTCCGGGTCTTTTCCCGGAATACCGTCAGTTTTCTCTTCAGCTCTAGACTCCAGCTGGCCGAGTTAATAAATGCTTACCGGCAAGGGAAATCATCAGCTTTTTTCTTACCGTTTCTGTGAATAAGAACTGCTTGTACAGCTACTGTCATTACCAATTCTGTTCAAATACGTGATTGAGCTGAAGTTTATTTCCACGAAACACCGAAAAAGAAAGCAAGCTTCTGTTCGTTTTTTTCTTACTTTCATCTGACGGGGGGGGTTGTTTTAACAGGGCTATATTAATAGCAAAACTCCTAACTTGGATGCGCATTTCCCTCTTGTGGCTATTCGTGGAATTAATATCCTACATTAAAATTCACCCGAAACTTCGTCAAACGGCACATTCCAAGAATGTCATCAATGTGATAATATCAGCAGTTTTCAGCCGTAGCAGTTGCATTTTAGCTGTAATTTTTAAAAGGTTTAATCATTTAAGTGGCCCATCGAAAAGGTGAATGTTGTATTCCGGGGAATTTCCTGCACTGTGACTATGTGTGTAAAAACGTAGCTGAACACAGCAAAATGGCAGAACCTTAAGATACCTAAAATGTATTTTTTATTTCAATGAACACTTGTACAGGCCTTTAGGGTGGCATTATACTGGACAGCTTGAAATAGATATTCAGTTAAATACAGATAAATGCAGGTAAATGCAGACAGGAGACAGTCAGAATTATTTTGGCCCAGGTGGAGATAATCAGCTTTGCATAGACAGTCCAACCTGGTGCCACACGAAGCGGGGTGGGGTGGCATTTAAAGGGAATGTTATACAAGTCACTTTACACATATATCACACGCTGCGTTACTGCCTCCTCACACCTGCATGCTGAACCTTCCCTGTTTTGGGCGACACTTGTTGTCGTGGGTAACAGTGGGTGGGGGGGGCTCTGTGCTAATGATGGGGGGTGGGGGTGCAGGGGTCAAAGAGTACCTCCTGTCACACGTGTGGGAACATTCCGGCACATTCAGGATGACTAGGCATAATGAGGTAAACTGTGTTTTGCTTTTTTTGTCATAGCCCTTTTCTTAAGTATATATATTAAAAAAAAACTTTGTTTACTTAATCCAATTAATGGCACAGAGGATGAACTGAGACCATTTAAAAAACACCCCGTTCCAAACTCTGGCCAGGGTACAGCCACCCCCATTCCCTGCCCTCACCACCAGGTGGTAGGGGCTACATTTGGGAGCCTGTGTTGCCCCCGAACCCCCAGAAAGCCAGTGGGCTCTGAGCTGCTGATCCAGTTTGATCCTTCCAGGACTCCTGAGATGATGATGAGATCATGAGGATTTGTTTTGCTAATCATCGTTATATTATTATTATTATTATTATTATTATAGCATAAGATGTCATCCGAAGCAGCTGGCATTGCTTACCCTCTGATAACAAACTGAGGATAAGTGCCTCTCTCAAAGGTACAACACCAGGGCCCCTCCAAAGATTTGAATCTAGAACTGTGTCCTTAACCAGTGTGCCACCTGCTGCCCTAATGATATATGGGGTGTTTTCCCGACACGGGCAGTCCAAAGTGGGTTCTGTTGGTCCAGACTGGGAGACGCTTCCAGTTTGGCTTTTGCGGGTTCACGCCAAAAGTGCGTGCAGGTGAACAGACTCTGTGGGATAACAGACTCTGTGGGATAACAGACTCTGGGCTCTCCAGTTCACTCTTACTCAGCAAAGTCTCTGTGATCCACTCATCATACCGGCATGACCTGGCTGCGGGTCCTTCCTCCAGAACCACTCACACATGTGCATTGCCGGTGATATTCTGCATACTGGTCCAGTACTAAATTGGCTTAAACTGGGCTTTGAGACTACCTGGGTCACATGACACTTGTTCTGCTCCTTGTGCACCATTACATGTCCTACAATCAAAAAGCGGACCATTAGTCACAGGATTTTCCAAGCCGGGATTCGAGCCCATAACCACCCAGTGGCTCTGGCTACCTCAGTGCTGTGGGGGAACGTGTGTGTTTGTGCCAGTGAAGAATGCTGCATCGAGAACATGGGGACACGGTGAAGGCAGAAGGTAACAGCGGCGAGAGAATATAACACTACGAACAACAGCAGGACATTTTGATCAAAGTGCCAATGTTGACAGTGGCTGCGTACGTGCGTATTGTGCCAAAATGAGGGCAAGCGAGAATGCTGATTGCTGAAATGTGCTTTCACCCTCACCAGGGACAACAAATCAGGGGGCTACTCTTCTGTAACAAATGAAATACCTTTGTTAATGTTATTTATTGCATTACAATTACTATGCCCTTCAAAAAATTTATAGTTTATCGAGTAACCTTCCTCCCACTCTCGGACAGAGAAGGGAGCTGCTGTTACAGGTATATGTGTGTGTTGACCCCAGTCTGTGGTCTAACCCTATTAATACTAACCAAACAGCTACGTAGGTATAAGACACCACTTACTGCCTGTTTCTAATGAAGAGTTAGGTTGTTACCCATCATTCCCTCCAGTATGTGGAGCGGCTTGGAGATTGAAATGTGTAGAGATGTGAAGTTCCACAGAGTAGTAGGTCTACTGAGTCCTGCACGGTAGACGAATAACTCACAGAAATGTGAATGTACTTGTATAGTTTGAAGGCACAAAACCTATTCATACTTTCCTTAGATCCCTAAGCTCTTCTCTCGCTGTTTACTTTCATTCCCGTTTTTCACAGGGCATCGTAAACGACTTGAGTGTGTTTCGGTCGCCCATATTCTCTGCCTGCTTCTTCGACTGTCAGTATCTTTTTAAAATTGTACGTTCTCATTTTTTTGTTACCATACTATTTCCAAGAAGAGTTCAGGACCGTGGGTCCTTGTGGTCTAGTGTTGCCATGGCGTCCTGTGCTGACCTTTGACATACATCGTTGTCCTTTATTTTTTTCCAGTTTGTTCCTGTAGCGTATCAATATTTCACCTAGCAACTGAAGACTGTAATTCCAGTTAGTTCTTGTGTTTCGTCATGGAACGGCAAAGTCAGCTCTGGGGTATGTACGGCAACAGCACCACCTTGTGAGGGCCAGACTTTCCGCCCTCTAGCTTTAGCCTATACTTTTCTGCTGCCCTCTGCTGGCCATAGGATTTAACTGCGTTTCATCCCCATCTGTTGCCTCATTTTCTCTCTTTTCTTATTCTCTGTCAGCCTGCGGGGAGAAAAAGTCAGGGAGAGGCAAGAGTAGACTGTGTATATATGCATGAATGCGGATGACTAATACCTGTGGTTGCGTGCCTCCATCAGTTCAGTCAACTGGTCCTGTACAGCACGCAGTTCATCCAGGCTCTGCTGGTAGCTGTGATCAGATGGCCCTGTCCTCTCCAGGACAGACACTTGATTGGACAGTTCGCTGGTGCGCTCTCGTAGCCGCTGGATCGACAAATACAGGTTCTCGTCGTCCTGTGGACACACCACACCAGACCGATGAGAGTGGCCCATGTGGGAGGGGCTAAGGTCAGACTGGATTAAGCATGGGTTAAGAGTAGCTGACCTTGGCATTCACAATCTCAATGTGTACCAGCAGTGAGGCCAGCTCCAGCTCCTCACTGTAACAGTTCTTCAGAGGGACACTCCTGTAACCTGCGAGTACATTGCATCACAAGTTTGTGATACGCTCACACACTAACATGCTAACACACTAACAAGCTAACATGCTAAAGCGCAAGATGTACAGAAAGCCATTTTAGTGCACAGTAATCCCTCGCTATATCGTGCTTCGACTTTCGCGGCTTCACTCTATCGCGGATTTTATATGCAAGCATATCTA
>JAAGVU020000078.1:17688765-17702376 GCA_011763525.2 Mormyrus iriodes | reverse complement strand
TGAAATCTTGGATGAGAACCTCCTTCCTTCAGCCAGGGCACTAAAAATGCATTAAGGGTGGGTCTTCTAGCAAGACAACAACCCTAAGGATACGACCAAGGCAACAAAGGAATTGGTTCAAGAAGAAGCACAGTAAGGTCATGGAGTGGAGTAACCAGTCTCTGGACCTTAATCCCATAGAAAACATATGGGAGGGAACTCAAGCTTCGTGGATCCAAGTGACAGCTTAATAACTTAAAGATTTGGAGGAGATCTGCAAAAAGGAATGGATGAAAATTCCTGCTGAGCTGTGTGCAAACCTGGTGACTAACTACAAGAAATGTCTGAGAGCTGTGCTTGCCAACAATGGTTCCTCTACCAAGTACTAAAGCATGTATTCCAAGGGATCAAATACTTATTTCCGTAGACAAATGACGACTTGGTTCATAACTGTTACATAATGATTTTTTATTCCTTGTTTTGTTGATAATATATCTTTTTCTGTTAAAATAAACCTACCAGTGAAATTATAGACTTCTCATGTCTTTATTAATGGGTCAACTTAAAAATTCAGCAGGGGGTCAAATTATTATTTCCCTCACTGTATATCCATCCATCTTTACGGCTCTTATCCCAGTCAGGGTCCCAGGAAGCCTGGAGCCTATCCCAAGCAGCATAGGGCACAAGGCTGGGGTCCACCCTGACTGGGATGCAACAACCAGTATACAACACCTGTGAGTGTGAAATAAAACGTTAAGTGAGAAATAAAATGAAATGATCCTTTCTTTGCCATTTGCACAGGCACACTGGAACGCTTCTCCTCACCTACTTCATCCTGCTTTCTATGAGACACAAAGGCACAAGGTCCCCAAAATGTTGGAAAATTGGCTGCTTTTTTTGATATAAAAACTTTTATTTTTCAGGTCCCCACAATATAAACCTCAATTTTATAAAAGTCTGTGTATCTTGTGAACAAGTACTGAGATGAAGTGCTGTGACAGATGACCTGGCCCCACAATCTCCCTGACCTAAACCCTGTAGAGCAGGTTTGGGATGAGTTGAATCAAAGAATAAGAGCAAGGTAGCCAACTTGTGTCCAAAATTTGTGGAAACTCCTTCAGGACGGTTGGAGAAGCTTTCCAGGTGGCTACATCTGGAAGCAAGCTGAAAGAATGCCGAAAGTCTGCAATGCTGTCATCTAGCCAAAGGGGGCTGTTTTGAAAAGTCTAAAATTTAAGGAAATTTTGAGATGTTGAACACTTGGCTTGGTCATTGCAATATTTGATATGTATTACTGTACTTCATTGCCTCAAGGCCTTTTGCTACAAGGTGAATGACAGCGGATAACGTATTAAAAGCAGGTCTGTCCAGACACTTGACTGATACTGCATGTGTTTGTATTTCTGAGCAAAGGACATGGGTGTTAAAGTAAAACTGCACAAAAACACCCAGTGAAGTTTTTACAGAATGGGGCCAGAGAAGGAGACACTAATGGACACTGCTGGGGACCTTTACAGGGTGATGTGCCTTTTCCAATCCAGCCAGAGGAAGTCAGAAATAGACGGGATGGCTGCGAGAGAGAGAGTGGCCCGCAAAAGCAGGGAGGAGACGGGCGTGCGGGTTCACGCTCCGTCCCATCAGGAATGTCGGAACGGAAAAAGCCAAGCACCCCGTAATTTAAAGAGGGCGGAAGGAAGGGGTGGCAAAGAGGAACAGAGTTCGGGTGGCGGGGTGGGGGGTGCGGAATAAAGGGGGAGAGGAAAGAAAAGAAGAAAAAGAGAAGAATGAAAGAGCAGACCCAGGACTGAGGAGGAGGAGACGAAAGTTCAACCACGAGCGAGGAGGGACAGTGGAGAGGAGGCGGAGGAGGAGTAATGGGGGGGAAAGGAGACGCACACATGGGGTTCTTGGAATGTGCCCTCATGCAGCAGGGTTGTGCGGTTAGGTGGGGGGATTCTGGCATCACCCACACCAGCGGGTGGGGGGGCAGGCGAATGAGTGGCCGGCTGCTGTAATTGATGAGGAGAGGGGGAGATGGTTCAACCCCCCTGGCTGAATGATTTACCAGGCGCTTCTGTGGTTACACGCAGCGCAGGGCGTGGGTGACTGCTGGAAGGAGCCGCTGGCTGGGGGGGCTGTGGGCCACTGGCCGGGCTCAGTGACTCTGAGCCGGGGAGCCGCTGAGCTCTGAGCCTTCACCACATACTGGCAGAGATCTCCACAATGCTCCAGCTACACCCCTCCTTAGGAAGTACCTTGGCCAGCTACTTCCTGTTAACAGGTCCCATAGACATTCCGGAGTAAATCAAGCCCCAAGCTGTTTTTCCCCCCATTTATGCCCCGACACTCAGGAACGTAGGTCACTTACAGTTCGAGACAGCTTTTCAGGTGGTGAATATTTCCCTGAAGCAACTAGTAATGGCGATTGTTCTCCTGTAAGCAACTTCAGATCAACAAATGTGACATCAACAAGCCACTTTTTGGCCAAACCTTATCCTTCTGGTGGTATCATGCCCAAGACAAGGGCGTCTAATGTACCTCACAGCCTACAGAAGTCAAATATTTACAGTTAAAGCTCCAGGTCTCTCAATTCTGTTAGAGAAGTAGAAGATCTGATGTAAGCTATATTATGACTCAAGTTGCCCACAAGAAGTGGTCAGGAAATAGCATAACCAATCTGGGAAAAGCGACATCCAGCCTTAAGCGAAGCATCGTAAGCTGGAAGTCGGGACACTTGTTCGCAGTCGTCAGAGTGGCTTGATATTCTACACGCTGAACCAGTTGCAGCTTTCAGTGCAGGGAAAAAGACCCCTTATCAGCTGAATGTGACTTGGAGCTACGCAAGTGGAAAAGGATCCATGGAACAAGAGGCTACAGAAGGGGTGGCCAATGTTATCCTCAAAGGGCCAGTGTGTATGCAGGCTTTTGGGATAACCTTTAGGTCAGCTGTTCAAACACAGGCGTGAGGACTCTTCAGCCAATCAGCCCTCTAATTAGTAATCTAATTAGGCAGTTGTAGCAAAAACCCACATACCCAACTGCCCCTTCTGGATAAGATTGGCCACCCCTGGGCTACAGTGTGGATCAGAATATGTCTGGCACAAGGGTGCACCTGGGGGCAAGGTGACATGAGAAGATGAAGAAGTCTTAATTCTCAGGGTCACTTTGTTGGCGGGTCTGGGATCACACGCAATAATCCCGGGCACTTGGTTCAAACAGCAGCACTTTCAGTAGGAGGCCAGTAGATAGTGAAGTGGTTAAAGACCCTGAAAGTTTGGACACTGAATTTTATACAACTGAAAAAGAAACGGAACCAATGAACCATACAGCTGTAAAAACAGAACAGAGACTCATCCTGTTTAAAAGCAACACGCGCATAATCCGCGGCCTCCACGCTCATATTGCGCGGTTTTATATATCAAACAGTGCTTTGAAATGTTACTCTCTCATCTGCTGAGATATAATTCAAACTGAAACAGGATAATTTCCTCTTTCCTAAAATGAAATGTTACAACTAAATGATAGATGGTACAAACTTTCTTTTCTTTTACATATAAAATCAAGTTTTACGTTTTCCGCTAAGCTTATAAAAGAATATGATACGTGCGTAAAATCACAGCCGTAATGCATATTTTATGCCATCCTGAATCAGTATTAAATGTTTTGCACAGAGATGACTAGTTTTCCTTTTACTGATTGCCAAGTTAAGGCTTCTCAACCTCACATGTAATCGCACTGAAAGCTAGAGAAGGGGCCGTATTGAGACCGTGATTAAGACAGTCCGGAAAGGGTTTGTTTCTCAGGGTGGCAGCATCGCTTGTCAGGGTGGGTGGGGTTGGGGACACCCAGCCGCGAAGAGAACAGCACAATATTTGTCTTCGCTGTCACCAGATCGCGCAGAAATACTTACTCTCGCCCTCGATCTTATCGGGGTTCCGGCTCCAGATGATTTGCCTGGTGTCCTGCTTTATTTGGAAGGTTCTCCTCTCGGGTCGCTGCGATTTCTTCTGGTAGAAGACGGTGAGCACCGTGCCGATTTCCAGGCTGTGCAGGATCCGCTCCAGGCCGGTGCCGGTGCCGGCAGCAGTCTCATCGGCGCAGCCATTGACGCTCCCCCCAAACCTCGCAGCACACATCCTCACATCGGCATGCCAGTGATCGGGGCCGTGGATACGGGTGGCCGTCCGGCCCGGTGCGCTTCCGTGATTCCGTAAATAACGGTGCCCGGGTGCGACGAGAACAAGTCCAGAGATCGCGGCTTGTTGGGGAAAAAATAATGTCAATGTTTTTTAAAAGCGTGTCTAAACAGCCAGCTACATATAACCTAAATAGCCAGCCTCTACGCTGACCAAGTAAAATAAATAAAAACACGGGAAGGTTTTGATTTTCCCCTCTCCATATGCCGTTTATACTAAAAACAGAAAACTGCTTCGTCTCACTTTGTTCCTAAAACAAACATAAACTTACAATCGTTTGTGCAATCATTAAAAAACATACATAATAAAATAGAAATAAAATACTGTCACCTATTCATTTAATTGGATATATGTTTCCATTCCAAACAAAAAAAGTGAAATTATTTTTTCCAACCTGAGGGTTTATCTCCGTGTTATCCTTTCCAGATGCTTCTGGCAGAGAGCCAGATAATTTAAAGTAACGAAGCTACTTTTCCCATCCTGGATATTAACAGCGTTTCCAAGCTCCGATCCCTCTGACGGCTGTTGCACTGTAACAGTTTGTGCACTTGGGTTACTGTTGCGCCCAACCGCAAGCATACAAATAAACACTGTGTATAAACACTTACAGCCGGTGTGTATACCAACAATAGCCCAAAACGCACGTCTCTGCAACCTTTGCGAAAGGGGGGGGGGCAAAATCGAAATGTTCCAGATCGTTAGTGTAGGGGAATTTATACGCACAATTTTCCCCACTGCATGTGCACCAGAAATAAGCAGATCGTGTGCGATGATTATAGGAGCAGAGGCGGTCCTCTTTGAGGCGACAGATGAACGTGAAGATAAGACGGCGGCGAAATGAAACGCAGGGGCAACCCGAGGCTGGTGGCTGGTCATTCCGCGGTGATCAGCAGAGGCGAACCGGTGCTGAAGCCCGGCGCAATCATCGGTGCTCCGAGCGCTCCATCCAGCCGATGCATTCCCATAAATCCCCGCTCCTAATGCGGCGACGTCGGCAGGAGACCCACCGGCCCGGCGCTACTTCGACGTACACGATGTCCCTCTCGTCCGCCTTGGATCCCTATATATTATAAATATAAAATATGCGCCTTCTCCAGTTGCGGGCGCCGTGTCGCCTCCCCGCCAGCAGCCGTTGCTGGCCCACAGTCCTGTGTGCTAGAATGCGGTTCGCCTTGAAAGGAAATACAGGCGCAGCAGGCCGGAAAGAGATCAGCTGGATTTTTTTTCCTCCTGAATTCTATATCACTGTAAAGATGCAGGGAGTACAAAGAAGGAATAGGGAAAAAACGGAGTGGAAAACCGGAGAAATTGAAAGCAAAGCTTACGGAGGAGAAGCTGCGACACCTAGGGGCATCTTGGGTGACTGCACCTAAAGTGGGCCACCTTCAGAAGCGCACGGAGGGACACCGAGCGCTGCTCACCGCCGAGGTTAAAACCAGCACACCGTTTGGGCCTCAGTGACCCACATTTTTGATCGCTAGCTTATCAATTTAAGCCAGTAGTTTCCAAAACTGGTCTCAGTGGATCCCTCTGCGTCGCGCTTTCCCCTGCAACTGGCCTAATTGTATTTTTAATTTTTTGAATTTTTTCATAAAATCAGGACAGCCCAGGCGAAAACACTCCTTGTAACATTTTCAGATTTGCACAGGTAATAAGCAAGCAACTTAATCCATTTTTGATTCCACCAAAGTCCCATTTATGAAGGTTACAGCTCCCAACGGTGTGATTTTAGTGCCACCTTAGTGCACCTTAAATTTGTGTTTTTCTATTGTCCATTTCTATTGTCATTGTTTTTGACAACTGCTACACAAGCAGAGATGTCCACACAATTTCATTGTACTGCGATAATGACAATAAAGCTCTTTTATGCTGTTGGTTAAGCTTGACTTCTGTCAATGTTTACTGAGGCCATTGAACTCGCTTGGGCAATCTAGCTTGTAGAAATTCCACCATATTTGCTTTTAAGGATATTCTGCATTACTTGTGTTCTTTCCCACCTCCTAGGCTGCTAGATTCACTTTAGCACTTTTGACGTAGCCCCAGTCATGTTAAGGTACACGGGTTTGCTCACACGTGTGCGTCTCCCAACCATCACCGCATCTGACTTTGTGTCCATACACTGGAGTGTGTGTGTGTGTGTGACATCACCACATAGCAATCCCTGATCAAGTCCATATGCCCCCGGCTGGGCGTGTGCAGGAGCTTCAGCCTACTGGTGACTGAGAGGCCAATCACAGGCCGCACACAGCACTCCCACTGTCAGCTAGAGCAGGAGCGAAGGGGGGGGGCAGGAATAAAGGAAAGATTGGGGGCGGGGAAAGCACAGAAGAGTGCACTGGCTTAATTTTGATTGGAAGGAAGACTTTCAATCACGCCTAGCATTCCTACTGCAAGAGGACTTTATTATGGTTACAGTTACATTAATTGTTTTCATCATAAAAAAATACATGTAAACTGCAGCAGAGTGGAGAAACAAGAGAGACGTTTAAACTTAAGCAAAATGAGAAACAATTTTAATACCCGACAGCAGCCAAGTAGAGAGGGGATGTAATCACAAAGAAACTCAGCAGTGAATCCTGGAAGTGCTAGTTAAAGGAAGCACATTCTCTGTCCAAACAATCTTTTTCATTCAGGCAAACCATGATGCTGATAATGATGCTGAAGATGATGGTAATTACATCATCTTTAATTCAGGCCTGACAAAACATGAGGCCCAGAGCCTGTTCATAAGGCCTTCAGGCTTTCATGTTGGCTTTCTGCATAGCTCTGACCAGAGAACCTTCTGGTCATACTCTTTGTGTTTATGCAGAATGAAGAAACGCATGTCCGTCCGCATCAGATCACCACTAGATCCTGAGTGGTTTACCTCACGTCCTGTTACAAATTCCCTTTGGCCCAGGCCACATTGACAGACTGATACCCCCCACTCCCCATGAGGCCCTTTGAAGGCCTTGTTTTCTCATCAGTACTGACCAGCGTTATCTAAGTGCAGCTGAGACAGCTTTTTGCTGGCGTTCACATCTGGAGTCCTGCGATGAAATCTGCTTTGTCTGGAGCCTTTACTCTCTGGCTAAAGATCAAGGAATTAAAGAGGAAACAGGGAGAGGAAAGTGCCTCTAAACTAGAAACTTGATTCACAGCACAGCACTAAACTGAATTCTACTGAAGATCGCTGTCTAAACTCGAGTGTACACATGACGCAAAAGCGAGTTTGCAATGTTTACCCCGTTCATTTTATTGCCATACGTTTAAACATTTACCAGAACAACTAGGCATGAAAAGTACATACGTCTTACTAATAAAATTTAAAACTACTCAATAAAAGATTCATTTTTGACATTATTTACACACAAAATTATGTTCAGGTTTCAGTAATTTATCGAGTTATAAAGCAAAGGGTACCATCTGGCTTAACCATTAATAAGCGTACTTAGTAATGGGTTCACTGAGGTTCAAATGGTCTGTAATTTTTCCTAGTATATAACATGACAGAATAACATAGTGTGATATCATCATAAGTCACACTGAAAGTATCACAGCCGATGCTTAGAAAGTGAATCTTTTGCTCTCAGGTATTTTGTTTTATTTAGCCGTATCAGAACACCACATCCAGATGTTCTGTGGTTTCTCCATCTCAGCTGGTGAGCAGAAACTTACTGTCACAGAAGGTTTTTTTGGAACTCCACAAGCTTGGTGAAGACTCGCGCTCACACTGTCACCATGTGGAAGACATGAAAGATGCAACACAGCCAGTGCAATAAGCTCATCTATACACACAAAAATGTAAGAATTAATGCATGTATGTATATGCGTGCTGGTGTGTACCTGACCTGCGTATGCCTGGGACATATATTGCATGTTTGTTCTTCTTATAGTGTCTGGAATGTATATTGTGTATTTTTAAATACAGCATATATATTTTATATTTTCATGAGTATTTCACATTTTGTATATTTTACACTAGTAACTTTTATTTCCTTTTTCACTTTTTTATCTGTGGTACATAGAAATAAAAACAAAGAAACAATAGCACAGCAGATATGAATGTTTTATATGCTTTTTCCAGCATTGAGACAATGTTCTGTCCACTGAATGGGAAATGGATCATGGTGGTTCTGACTGACTTCAATACCTGTAAGCCAAAACATGGAAAAGTACACAGCTATACAAAGTCACTACCTAGTGAACATGTGTGACTCACGAAAGGGGCACTTAATATAACATGACATACAAGAGCCATCTGTCCGTACTAATGGCCTGTGTGGGCCTTACAACTTTACTGGAATAGGAGCATCCAAGTACAAATACATAGAACACTGCTGCTGTGAATACAGTTTATTAACAATGAATAAGTCTTTCACTTCACATTTTTCTTACACTCAAAGGCGATTTTACTGCAATTGCACCCCCTATTGGTCAGATGAAAATGCTGTTTGAACATATCAAGTAAATAAAATTAAATGATACAGTAAAGTTACATTTGAAAAATGTGGCTTGTTTGGGCACAACAACATGCAATAATTTATTGTAAATGTATTTAGCAAATTAATTTATCTGGACGAATGACACTCTCACCTTGCACCCCTGGGAAAAAATATGGAGTCACCTGTGCTTACACAAGTTCAAAGACTGGACATGAAGTTCTCTTTTAATTCTGCACTGCCCACTAGAGGGCACTCTGACGCCAAAACAGAACTTTAATCATACCGAGGGGGTTTCGACGAAGCAAGATTTCTCAGTTAGCTGGGTTAACTTAAGCTAGAAGTCATGAATGTCCAATAAGAGTTTAGGTAAGAAGCATTCCTATTGAACGATCATGACTTCTAGCTTAAGTTATCCCAGATAACCCAGAAATCCCACTTCGTTGAACTCCCCCAGCACTGAATTTTATATTGACCTATTACATGCACATATCTGCCTGTTATACCTCTCTCTAATACATATTAAAAGTATTGATATCATAAATTAAAAACAAGGACAATATAAATTTACTGTTTTATGAAAACAAACTGAAAACAGCAAACATACTGCATATTTCAGTAGTCTTGCCACATGTCTGGTAAATGGCTCCCTCGAGGTTTGCCATTTACTTTCAAAAATGCCTGGATCTTCATCCACAGTAGAACAATCTAAATTAGCTCATTTAGTCCCGGTTAGCTCCTCTTCTTCCTCAGGAAAATGTCTGGCCAGCTCATTGGTCAGAGAATGCCGCTTTCCTGCCCACAGGAGGTGGGTGGGTTGTCCCCCATGAGGCTGACTGGGTGGGTATTCAAAGTGGGGGCTGAGCTCAAAGGCTAGGGCAGAACGCACCAGCCCTACTGACCCTGCCCGATCGGCGCAAGGATGGTAGAGCCGCCCCGTTCGGGGATGCATGAACAGAGCTTCTGGGCGGAATGGCGCAGTTAGCTTATCCCCGCCCCCACAGAATGAAAGCATCTCGGAGGCACCACCTCCTTCACCAAGTCCCGCCCCCAGTAACAGGTGGGTGAACACCACGGGCCTGTCTTCACAGCGCAGGAAGTTCCTCTCCCTTCCACAAAGAGCCAGGAAAGGAAACTGATCTTGATAGCGGCCCGTTTCATTAGGCCGCAGACGGGTGAAGAAGAAGACCAAGAACTGTTTATCTGCACAAAACAAGAAGTGTGCCCACTTCTCATAAAGAGAACATCTAGCACAGATAATTACGAAAAAAGCTGTCAATGTGCATGGAGCCATCAAAGGAGTGACAGTTATCTAAGGCTCATGTGTGGGTGCAGAGAAGATGTAACAACATTAACAAACTGAAACGGCTTCGGTTGACACGGGCATGGGAAGACGTTTTCAGCTCAGGTTGCTGAAAGTCGAAAACGACCAATAAACTTTACTGAAGTTCTTTTGTATCATCGGAAGTCATCAATAACTAATAACGATGCTCTTCTTGGAGAAATAATGATAAAGTCGCCTCTGACACATTGCGAGATAAATTAACAAAATACTATGCTCTTCTTTGGCGAAAGGGACAAGAGGGGGGCGCTGAAGCACCCCGCAGCGCTACGTCCAAGGACATTCTAATATGGCTAAGCGAAAAAAGCTTAACACTCTCCATAAGGATCCTTAAAAGGCTTAATATATATTAATGTCACAAAGCATACACTTACAAACAGCAAATCTGTCTTCTACTTTAATACTAAGCTCCATATATGGCCAATGTAGTTATGCCATATCGCAGCCTCACCGCAACGCACAAACCAAAACAAAAACCAAGTACAACCACATTTATTTCTCGCCTCTCAGATCATAAATACAGTCTACTATGAAAAGACTGAACGCGTAGTCCAATAGATAATGTATGTTATAATTTGTACTACACGTTAAACCTTTTCCTCTCCATAAAGACCAATTATAAGGAAAAAAGAAAAGCTTCACCTACAACTTTGTGCTTTGCAGTACCAAAATATGGCAGAACCATACTGGCCATATATAGAGCTTAGTGTTAGTAAAGTGGGACACAAATTTGGTGGTTGAAGGTGTATATTCTGTTACAATAATGTATGTTGCTTTTCCTTATAATGCGTCCTTATCGAGAAGAAAAGATTTAACGGATAAGGTCTGCATTTGGTTTCAGTTTCGATCTTTTGATAGAAGACAGTATTCACATAATGTTAAGTGTGAGATAAATTTGATTACAATGATTGCGACCTGTAAAAGCCGCGAGAAGTGCAACTCCACTGTTTTGTCGTTTAGGTAGGCCTGCATTAAGACGGGTCACGCTTTTTTTCGCGATAAGCGTTTTAGAATGTCTCTTACTTTCAACACAACTGACCTTTGAAACAGGTGATAAAGTTCTTCACTTTGGTGTCATCTAGGAAGAGCTAGCAAAACAAAAAAATGTCATTAGTGAACCTGCAACGCAAACATATAAGGACTCAATGACAACGAAGTGTCAGAATAAGCACATTTTTTTTAGAACAGAAAAAGCCAGCAGCGTCACCTGGCCCTGGTGGTCGATATAGTAGAAGTACTCCCGTATATGGGGCTCGGGAGTCTGTCCTTGCACATACGCGGCGTTTCGCCTAACGCACCACTGGACCATCCTCGCCGCATCAAGCAGCCGCCAGCTCCGTCCAACATTTTGTAGAGACAAGGCGGCAGTCGCAATTTTCCGCTTCACTGTTTGAAGGAAAAACATTATGCCTTTCAATTCGGATTAAATCTGCTGAGGGAGTGCCCAAATAATAATAATGGATAATGTACCGAGGCTACCAACATGACAGCTTAATCATTAAATTAAAATAAAATGATACACTGTGACATTCGTCCTCCAGAGATATTGCATATCGAAAAGTTCTGTGTCGCATTCAGTCGAACTAGGGGGAACTGTCCAAGTGTGACACCGGATAATGGAAAACAAGTACTACATTTCAGTTCCGCCCCCCATTTATCAAATCGAATTTATTAATAGAATAAAATAGAATAGAATCTGAGCACATAATAACGACGACTACGACAACAAGAACAACAATAACAACAACAACAACAATAATAATAATAATAATAATTAGGGCTGTCAGGCGATTGAACAATAATCTAATCAATTACATTTTCTGTGATTAATTAATCTAAATTAATCGCATACATCAAATTTTGCAATGAATTTACCTAGCAAATTACGGAATCCTTGAAACTGCATCATCGTGATTGCATCAACAGCTGAACGAAACGTCACAGGCGCAAGAAATTTGGCATGACAACACCTCTGTATGCAATTAATCAGTTACATTTTTTAACGTGTTATTTTTTCTGTGATTAATCGAAATTAACGGGACAGCCCTATTATTATTATTAATGAAATCTGAAGACTAAAGTTTCAAAAGAATGTACATTATACACACAAAACCATTCAAAAACTGAGTCACAGAAATTTGTTTTTGAAAGAAAATCCCATTTAGTTTCAATCATAATAACATTGTACTTATCCAAAATATAGTCTAGACATTGCTAATGTTGTAAATGACAGTTATACCACTGCTAGCAGATGATTTTTAGTGAATATACATAAAGGCATTCAAAGGGCAATTTTCAGCAACCATCATTCCAGTGTACCAATGACCCATTGTGTGAGCTAATCCTATCATGTCAAAAGGCTAATTCTTCATTAGAAAACTATTGTGCATGTGATTATGTTAGCACAGGTGAAAACCATTGTGCTGTTTAAGGAATAAGTAAAACCAGCCTTCTTTCGGTTGTTCAAGTGTCTGTAGCATGAGCAATTGTGGGATCAATTATGGTCTCAAAATGGTCAAAAAGAATGAGCTTTCTTCTGAAACTCAACAGTCTATAGTTGTTTTGAGAAGTGAAGGCTATTCTAAATAGGCAATTACCAAGAAACTGAACATTTCTTATAAAAGTTTGCACCACTCACTTCACCAAATAGCACAAACCTGGTTAGAGCCTAACCTGAAAAGAAAGAAGTGGGAGGCCCCATTGCACAGCTATGCAGGAGGATTAATATATCAGAGTTTCTAGTTTGAGATATGGAAATCTCACTGGTCCTCAATTGGCAGCTTTGTTAAATAGTGCCTGCTAAACACCAGGTCTCATCTTTAACACTAAAGAGGTGACTACAGCAAGCATGCCCTCTAGGCAGAGCCGCAAAGGAAAAACCATATCTGAGACTGGCGAATAAAGTAAAAGATTAAAATGGGCAAAAGAACACAGACATTGGACCAAAGATAATGCAGGCAAAAGTGCTATGGACAGATGAGTTTAAGTTTGAGGTATTTGGCTCACACTGAAGATCATTTGTAAGGCATAGAACAAATGAAAAGATGAATTGCCTGACACCAACCATCAAGCATAGTGGAGGAAATGGAATGGTCTGGGAGTGCTTTGGTGCTGATAAAGTGGGAAATTTGTAAAGGATGAAAATAATGTTGAACAAGGAAGGGTATCATTCCATTTTGCAATGACATGCCTGTGGATGGCACTTGATTGGCATCAGATTCATTTTACAGTCATGTGAAAAAATTAGGACACCTATTGTTTAGTACTTTAGTGAGAAATATCAAAATAACATTATCTATAAATATAATTTGAAAGATCAAATAAAGGTGATGTTATTGCAACTTCTATGCAACAAATAAATTCAAAAGCAAATCACTAATTCAGCAAAAGCAATTAACAAAGATGCCAATTCCTACTGAGGAATAAGTTAAGTTTTACAGAATCCAACAATGCCCAATTGGGTAAGACCAAGGGACCTCAGTGTTAAACAGGTTACATTTTTTTTAAGGGTTTTAGAGCCAAAAACAAACCAAAGCTAAATTCATGTAATAGAAGTTAGTGGTTAGCGGTTATCATTAACTTCCGCTATTTTTTTTAGTTTACATTTACATTTACATTTACATCATTTGGCAGACGCCCTTAGCCAGAGCGACTTACATAAGTGCTTTAAGAC
>JAAGVU020000078.1:17668659-17688665 GCA_011763525.2 Mormyrus iriodes | reverse complement strand
GAGAACAAGAGCGGGCCAAGAACCGAGCCCTGAGGGACACCGGTGAAGAGACTACGTGGGGTAGACGTGGATCCTTTGAGCCATTCCTTAGTGAATTGAATGGAATGTTTTTGGTCATTGTCATGTTGTATGGTGCACCTCCACTTCAGTTTCAATTTTTGGACAGATGGTCTTACATTTTCCTCAAGTACCTTCTAATATAATAAAAACTTTATAGTGGATTCTATAATGGAGAGCTGACTAGGCCTTGCTGCAGCAAAGTAGCCCCAAACCATGACACTTCCACCCCCATGCTTCACAGTTGGTATTTGGTTCTTTTACTCAGATGTTGTCTTTGGTTTACGCCACTCATGTCTTCTGTTACTGTGTCCAAATAATTTTAGATTCATCTGTCCAAAACACATTGTTCCAGAAGTACTAGCCTATGTCTAGGTGGTCTCTGGCAAACTTCAGTCTTGCCCTGATGTTTTTTTTTGACAGCAAGGGTTTCCTTCTTGTACCACTCCCATGTAAATCAAACTTATGCAGTCTCTTTATGATGGTAAATGCATGTACCTTGACATCAACTGTGGCAAGAGCTTCCTGTATGTCCTGTGATGACTTTCTAGTATTGTTGGAGTCTTCTTTAAGCATCTTATGGGCTGTTCTTGAGCTGCACTTGCTAGGAAGACCTGACCTGGCCAGGTTTTTTATATGTATTCTACTTGTAAATTATTTTCCGGACAGTGGAATGGCTGATTTCAAATTCTTTTGAGATCTTTTTACATCCCTTCCAAGACTCATATGCATCTACAATCTTCTTTCTGAAGACCACAGAAATCTTTTTTAACCTTGGTGATATCCCTTCTTTGAACAATCAAGAGCAAATCACATTAAATGTCTGAGGTTTAAATAAGACAGGTTCCTCCAAAATGCTCCGTAATGATGTTCTAATCATTTGCACCTGATGTGGTGCAATTCTAGGCACTTTAAGTGATGATGAATTTGGTGCTGTCCTAACTTTTTCCTCACAAGAAATTGCTTGTTAATTAATTACATTTTACAAACATTTAAAATAGACATTTCTTCAGTTTTATTTGTTTAGTTTTATTACCTTAATCTCTCAATATTGTTAAAATGAAGATCAAATGTCCATATGTTTACCTATCTTAATAAAGACACAGGTTTTCTTGGAGTGTTATTTTTTCACATGACTGTGTAATAGGACAATGACCTGAAGCACAGCTGCAAATAATGCAATAACTATTTAGAGAAGAAGTAGTCAGCTGGTGTTCTGTCTGTAGTAGATTGGCAGGTGCAGTCACCAGGCCTCAACCGTGTTGAGCTGTTCTGGGAGCAGCTGGACCATATGGTACAAGAAAGGTTTTATCAATCTAACATCTCAGTCCCCTGACCTGAACCCTATTGAGAACCTGCAGAGTGAGCTGAAGAGGAAAGTACACAGGAGAGGGCCTAGGACCCTGGATGATCTGGAGAGATTATGTAAGGAGAATGGTCTTGGATGCCATGCTCTGTATTCTCCAACCTTATAAAAGGTTACAAGAGGAGACTCCGTGCTGTTATATTGGCAAAGGGAGGTTGTACAAAGTATTAAATGCAGGGGTGCGAACAATTGTGGTATGTGTGTTTTTGTTAAGAATATTTATTTCTTGATAGGGATTTGTTTTTCTTTGAATAAACTTGTTTCAGTTAAAAGTTGGATTATTCTTATTTTTTTTCAGTGCAAGATAAAGGTACTTCAGCAAAGGGTGTTTTTTTTTTTTCCCCCTTTTCTTACCCTTCTTACTAGATTTTACAAGGGGCGCCAATAATAGTGGAGGACACTATATGTAGTACCAGTCAACACCTACCCTAGGTTTATTTGTACTATTCTCTACATTTTAGAATAGACATCAAGACTATAAAATAACAAAATGTGGATTATGCACTGACCAAAAAGGTATTACAAGCTAAAAAATATATTTGTTGGGGGAAGCTCTGTGGGTTGGGTCTCAGAAGGTTGCCAGTTCAAATCCCGTGGTCAGCAGAGCAATCCCACCATTTGTCATGCCTGCGGGCAGAGCGGCGAGGCATGGTGCCGGGTGGAACAAATCAGGAGGCTGCGTAGACTGGTGAACCCTGTCAGGGGACTTTATGCTGTGTGTTAGCACAAACAAGGAGCGAGTAGTCACAAACATGTACTTCTCAATGACCGACAACGGAACACAGGACAGGGGAAGCTTATATTAGGAGACAGGGAGGAATGAACGAGGGGCACCTGTGGGTGATTAACACAGGGAAAGAACATGAGGTAACCTAGCAACACTCAGCAGGCGTGGCTGCTACCCAGCCCCGCCTGTGGGGAAACACTGGGGAAACAGACCGGGAAGGGCTGGACATCACACCATTAGGCCCTTGAGTGTGGCTCTTAACCCCAATTGGTCCAAGTTCTGGCTGACTTTATTGTCCCCTCTACACCTCTTTTCCAGCTATCCTGAATGAGTTCTCACATATGCTAAAAAGTCATTGGTTGCTTATACTTCACTCTCTGGTCAGCCTTCTCCAAAACCATCTCTACTGGGTTTAGGTCATGTGTCCAAGTCATGTCATGCGACACTTTATCAGCTTCCTTTGGAGGCTGCTTGGTTTGTCCAAACTTTTAAATATGTATTGTGGAGTCGTGGTGCAGCGAAGAAGGAAAGAGGCAGGCAACAACAGTCAAGCGCCAAAAAACAGGTCTCTTTATTCGGACCTCAAAAAACCCACTCCGAAAGCCCACGCTGATATATTCTTCCAGACCAGGCATGTGCAACCAGCTAACAGTTATGCGCATGAGCATAGGTAAGGGAGAGTGATGACTGCCTATACACCAGTAGCCCCTACAGTATATCCATATGTACAGCCATGTAAAAAATTATGAGACCACAGCACAAATTTTTCACTCATTTCTCAATTTATGGGTGTGCATCTGTAAATTATACACACACACACACACACACACACACACACACACACACACACACACACACCTTCCCATAGAAAAGTTTATTTCCAACAGATGGCTCCTGCCCGGCTCTCCGACGCCGTCACCCGGACGGCTCCTGCCCGGCTCTCCGATGCTGTCGCCCAGACTGCGCACCCTAGCCAGCTCACCGCCGCTGTCGCCCGGACGACATACACCAGCTGGCACTCCGCCGCTGTCATCTGGACGGCTCTCTCCTGCCTGCCTGTCGCCGTCGCCTGGATGGCTCCCGCCTGCTTGTCTGCTGCCGTCGCCTGGACGGCTCCTGCCTGCCTGCCTGTTGCCAATGCTTGGTCGGCTCTCCACTGCCGGCTCGCCTCGGTCGCCTGGACGGCTCCCGATTGTCGTTGCCACCGCAGCTGCAGAGCCCTGCCCAGGGGAACCTGCTGCAGCCGCAGCCCCCCTGCCCATCCGGGCCGCTGCCGAGTCCCCTGAGCCCGTCTGGGTCGCTGCTGAGTCCCCAGAACCCGTCCGGGCCCCCGGGCGCCTCTCCTGCCAGAAGGGAGGGGACCTAGAGGATACCCCCCTGGAGGAATTGGAATGGGACCCCTGGAACTGAGTTATGTCCAGTTGGTGTCTCTGTGGTCTCCCCTGGTGTTCGTCCGTGTTCTGGTGCCTGTCTTGTTTTGTTCCAGTCTTTCCCCAGGTCTTCCGTCCGGTGTCTGCAGTCCTGCCCGAGTCTGACGTCCTGGTCCTCGCCTTGTGTCTTGTCCTTGGACCATCGGGTTCCCCCCGACTCCGGGTGGCGCACTCGGAGTGTGCGCCTTTGGGGGGGGGGCGTTCTATCATATCCAGCCCCGCCCTACCGGTCTTTTCCCCGATGTTTCCCACAGAAACGGGGCTGCTACCTAGCTGTGCCTGTTACTTGTCATGGTTACCTCGTGTTCTTGCCCCATGTTAATCAGCCACAGGTGCCCCTCGTTTCTTCCCTGGTGTTCCCCTGTATAAAGAGTTCCCTTGTCCTGGTTTATGTTGTCGGTCATTGTTGTTGTTTGTTGTATCGGAGCCTGTCCATTTTCGTGCAAGCTCCGTGGCAAATAAAGTCCCCTCACGGGGTTTCCCATTCCCTTCTGTCACTGCGTCATTTATACCAGCATCATGCCCCGCCGCCAAGCCCGCAGTTGTGACAATATATGTATAGCGTATTATTATTGTTATTTAAGGCATTAAGGTATACATAAAATCTGCATGAAACTGTGTCTCTGGTGAATAACCAAAGCAGTGAATGCCAGCACAATGTCAGGGACAAATTCAATTAATAAATAAAGGCACCAGAGGTCGCTATATTTACACTTTCCTTAACTCACGCAGTGCTCAACACCAGATGTCCGTGATTAACACCTCATTCTACACTTAAAGTGCCTCGTGCCTCACCATTGAGCTGAGAACAAATTAATCCTGCCCAGAATTAATTTAAACTGCTTGAGACCCTGTCCAGTGCAAGCCGTGCGAAGATGGATGGATTCATTTAAATCAATAAACAAAATAACTAATATTATATACCCACAAAATCAAATACTTTGACGTTTTTATTGCCTTTACACTGCAAAAGTTACCAAAATAATTTTAGTTTTGCAAATATTTAGTAATATGGTGCTGTTGGGATTTAGTGAAACCTGAAATTCAATTTAAAGTACATAGGCTTCACAAAACACACATTGTGTTATAAAGCATGCTTAAATTGGGAGTGACGGCAGCACCTCAACGACAAATATCACTCTTAAAATATTGCGTAAGCGTGCTGCCATGGAAACATGCCCGCTGCGTGATGTCAGGTTGTCGATGGTGACGGAGCCGCGGAGGGGCAGCGCGCGCTTCATCGACGGGAAGCGACTGACTGCGGCTGCAGAGCCTACGGCACCATGGGTGACATCCCCGGGATTATTAATAGCAGGTTTTAACGGGAGAGCACTGGAAATGGCTGAAAGGTAAGACCGCATGCCTATTTGCCTGCTTATTTACTGACGCATCTGCACGTATCTAGATGACAGCTGGAAGTTGGATCAGGAGAAATGCGTTCATGTCTCTCGCTTTCTACATAACGGGGGCTGGTTACTCACACCCTCGCAGCTCACGTCTATTAGATACCAGTATTTAAATACGCGAAATACGCCCCAAGCTTGCACATGACCCGCGGTGCTTTCAGATATCACTTGTTTCCCGCGCACCCTGATCCGTGCTGGGCTTGGCAAGCCCCGGGTGAGCTTTTCCGCTTCATTCGGCGGACAGAAATGAGCCTGGAGCTCATGAGGAGCCGGCAACAAATGTATTAAACGGGAGCCGCTCCGTCCAGGGGCTGGTTCTAGGTCCCCGCAGCCATGCAGGCGCTCCTCTCCCAGCGCTTCAAAAAAGCATCCGGCTTCCTTGCATGTTTGCTCGTGCAGTTTATGAAATATCATTAGTGCGGATAACTAACAAAAAACGAGCCTATGTATGTGCGCTTAATTATTAATTAACCATTAGTTGCGTGCTGTCAAGGGACCTTGTATAGTGCATGCATTTCAAAGGGAAAGCAACCATAAGCCATAATTCCTAACTGATACAGCAATAACTGTATTACTGCAACGTTGTCCATTACAAGTACATATACTTAACTCAGGGGATAATAATAATAATAATAATAATAATAATAATAATAATAATAATAATAATATATATATATATATATATATATATATATATATATATATATATCTCATCCCTTGATATATATATGTGTATGTATAGATAGATAGACACATAAATATATACAGTAAGATGCGGCGGCGAGTTGTGCCAAACGAGCCGTTGGTCATTTTAACGCCCAGAACAGCTCACTCTCGGGGTTAGGGGTTATATAGTTATGAACCGTGCCGAGTGGGATTCGGATCTACATCTGGGAGCTGCTACACACACCATGTCTGAGTTATTAGTTGCTGCAAATGCGACGCTTTGTTTTCAGTTCGCTTGCACTGATGATCTCTAGGATACGTGACATAACATAAAAAATGTTATGTTATGTTATGGCAGGTGCACGCCATTCGCCTATAAGCGTAGGAAAGGTTTTAATACAATTAATTATAAACACAAAAGCAATTAGTGGGAGCTGTCCTTCAAGTCGGCGTGGACGGAGCGTGCGAGGGAGTGGAGCTGCTAAATTAATATACATTTCCAAGAAATGGTGTTGTTTGGCTGTATTTATGCATGAGGATGTGGATGATTGGCATTTTTCGCCTTGTGGAGGTGTGACAGCTGCCGAGCGAAGCGCCGCCGCCCTGAGCCGGACGCTGCACCTGTCGGTTCTCCCACTTTCTGCACGTAGTTCTGCATCTAAAATGAAAACTGTATCTGCTCCTCCTGTGTGCTTCCCGGCTGTTTTAGCTCATTTATTCACTCATTCATTTTCAATTCTCTAAACGTCAGTAATTCTGCATTAATTGATCTCGTAGGAAAAGGCACGCTGTAATTCAGATTACAGCCTCCCACACACGCACACCCGATGAAATTATAATTGTACAGACGTTTTGTAATTGGATTTTGTTTTAGCGATATTATATGCTGCTCCCAGATCAGAGGCTGCTTTTTTATTCCTTGATGTCCTCACCGGGAATGATATACGGTGCATTTGTCATGGACTGAGTGTCCATTTCCTGTCTTAAAATACTGCATGCTTTATACAACTTAATATAAGCTGGTCCAAACTCATATCATAACCAAACACATGTGTCTGCACTGGAGGTCGCTTGCACACGGGTTAGCCGCCCTCTTCACTTTTTAAGTCGGCATTATTTTCTTCAAAAGTGGGGCATTTCCAAGGCAAGCCTCCAGTGTCTGGATCACGATACACTGTCATCAGCTAATTTCCTATCGATCCGAGCACTCAGTCTGCCCCCTAACGACAGGCCGCGCAGACTGTTCTCTGAAATGGCCTCACAGGCTCTCTCATATCGATTTACGGACGCCCGACGCTTAAGTGCTTCGTCATATTAAGTTTATGCGATCCAGAAACAGCGGTAATGAATTTTGATAACCTACGTTAGTTTTATTGGCGTAATCCTACACGGAACACACCCTTTGAATGCTGTTTTTTCTAGCAGTTTATATCTGTATAGTTATATTTCCGAGGTGCAGAGCCGCACAGTGGTTGAAATAATATTGATTTCAGTTTGAGCCTGCAAGGAGGAGACATTGGGGAAGTGTGTTTAATCTTTGCTAATAGGATTAGGGTGAAAACGCCTGAAAGTTCAGCTGGCCTGTGTGTGGGGTCAGGGAGAGAGAGTGAGACAGGCGGTTGGGATAGAAGAGGTGGTGGCCCTATAAAGTTCCCCAGCTTCCTGTCCTCAGAGTCCCCACCCCCAGATGAATAATGAGCATGGCCTGATTGTGCTTTAGCCTGTGTCCTCCAGGCGGAAGCTTTCTGGATGTCTTATTGTCCTATCAGGATTCTGGGTCTCCTTTCCCTGTTTCCCTAAGGAAGGGTGTCTGTTTGCACCCCCCTACAATCCCCAGTCCTTTCTGAAACATTCACATTATGCCTGGATTGCCATTTAAGTGTGCAGAATGTGCTGTGGGATCGATTCCTCCAAAGTGAGGGGTCTTCAGTTCTGTTTTTGATCAGTTAAGCTCAGCCAGGTCCAAACAAACAGTCTATAAGGTCAACGTTCAGGTTTCAGACCAGTTAGGGATCACCCAGAACGTTAACAGCAGAAGGTTGGTACACTTATCTATGCTGAAACAGAGCTTCCCTTTGTTAACCTTTTATTATTTGAACAGCGATGAAATAATGGATTAAAAGTCATTTGTTTGCCGGGGTCACCAACCTTTATTTTTTACACTGAGAGCTACCTTTACAAAGAAAATATTCTGGGGAGCTACCAAGATTTTGCTGGGGGTTGGGGGTGGGGGTGTGAAGGTGATGGTCTGATTGTCACAATCGACTATGAATTGTCTTGAAGATCGACCTGTCAATAACGATCGACCGGTTGGCAACCACTGTCCTGAGGGATGCATTGATAGGATATCTGCGGGGCTTAGCTCTGCTTCATCTGTAGGATTCCACCACTATTGAGTTCCCCCCAGGAAGCTCTGGATGGTCCATGCTGTCAAGCAAGTGCCTAGGAAGGGGCTAAGACCCCAGATACTGAAATGGGGGACAGGTAGATTCGTTGACTGGAGGGTGTTCCTGCTGGATGCTGGGTAGGGGGGAGTGTGAATGCCAGGTTGTTTTCAGCCGTCTGTGTGTCTCCAATGCCGTGGGAGGGTGGGTTTCCAGCACCTGGAAGCGGCAAAACACATCCGAGTGCAATATGTCAGCCAGTCAGTTTCGGATTATTTGTATCTGTGATTTCCTTCACCTTACAGACCCCTTATAAGGACGACATCATGGGTAAATCTGAGATGTGATGACCAGAGCAGGGGGCATGATACCTGTTAATATTCCATGGTGGTAAAGGCCGGCGAGACGTTGCCGGTGGACTCGGTTTGGTTGGTGATTTGGTGCTGGGCAGCCTGTTAGGTCTAGTGCATGAGCCGTCAGCCCGGAAGTCACCTTGAGAAGAATCGGCCCACCCTGGACTATGCTGTAATTGTTTCCCTAATTGAAAGCTGTGGGGAGTATGTGTGTGTGGGGGTGGGGAGTCTAATCCAAATCACTCTGACCGAAGTCCTTTTCTGGACAACGAGGGTCACGTTGTCTGGGCCACCTGGCACATAACCCAGGGTTGACTGAAAGGCCCAATACCCAGAATTCCCCTGGATGTGGCCTACATTACTCCACGGGCTGGTGAATCTGCTCCATGCCTCGAAAGCCCTTCCTAATCGTCAGGCGAGGATGTTGCTGTCTTTTCCCGTTTTCATTCTTGAACAGTCCGATTCCCGATTCTGAGATGAGGTTTGACGTCCGTGAGTGAAATCTCGTTTCACTCTATAATTCAGACAAATAAGCATCATTCTTTTATCACAAAATTGGCCGTGTGGGAGCCTGGGGCTATTAGACACTGTTTATGGACAATTTAAATGTACCGATCTGTCCGAAATGAAGTAGATGTATCTGTACTGGTTATCAGTGCATTCGTCCTGCTTATCTGGTGGCAGTGATGCGGCGATTAGCCGGTGATTAAGTACCTGTTTGTCAGGCATGTTGTGGGCCTCCACGGTTTGTGGCTCTGCATGTTTCTGTGACCTGCGTGCTTCTGACCCCGGCACAGCCTGTCTAAGTGATGCTAAATGTTTTAACACACTTATTAAGCTTCAGTGGTTTTTGGTGGAGTGCTGAGCAGCTTTTCACACTCATCATGGGTGTATGAGTGTGTTTGTATGATTTTTCCTGTCAGCGCTGCTGTCTTCACATCACTGTACCATGCCCATCTGTCCACTCCTTTGCCCCCTACACCGCAGATCAGAGAGGGATCAGGATACCATCCCATTCGGGCAGAACTCGAGGTCAACTCTGGGGAAGCACTGACGGCTCCAGCCGTCTCATATGAGACAATCTGGGGCAAGACAAGACAAGATTGGGGGATGGGTTTATTTTTGTAGCTGGTTAAGGCATTGCCGTGGTAGTGTCCCCTGCAACTCATCTCTCCGACACGGGACTGTCATCCTTCTACTTTCCATCCTTATACAAGCCCTGACAAATTATGAAATCACCACACTTAGAGGATGATCACCCAGCTTTTTAATTTTGTAGCAAATAAACAAATCACAGATATGACACAAAACAGTTTTTCTTTGATAGTTGAACTTTCTAGCTTCATGAAAAGTACCTTAAACAAATTAAATTTAAACTTTTAAAGTAGTGGCACAGTTTTGTCCAGATCAAGTAGAGCAAAAAAAATATGGAATCACTCAGTGCTGAGAAAAAATGATGGAATCATCAACTAAAAAATTCACAATCAGTACTTTGATGCTCCGTCTCAGGCTTCCACGATGGGCTGAATTTTTTGAGGCATGGACAACATTAATGAAAAACAATATTCTGCATCGAGCTGGTTCCAATTTCATCAAATACTAGTTGACAGATCAGCTTTGCAGGATGGAGCCTTGTCATGGACCAATTTTTTTAAACCTCCACCATAAATTTTCAATCTGATTGAGATCTGGACTGTCTGCTGGCCATGTGACTGAGTTTTCTGAAGAACAGCTTTAACACTCTTTGCTGTGTGGCAAGATGCATTATCAACCTGAAAAATGACTTTATCATCACCAAACCTATGTTCTATTGAGGGAATTAGAGCGTCCAAAATACACCTGTGCATTGGCTGTTTAGGTAGTGACCATCTCCCCTGGTCCTTTACCTGATAAACGACCCCATATAATGAATGATTGGGGAAATTTGATTTTCTTCAGACAGTCATCTTTATGTTTCTTTAGGACAACACCAGACATAAGTTCCAGCATCATCTCCTTGGGCAGTGTAGATTCGGGATTCATGACTGAGCATCACATTTATCCAATCATCCTAACTCCATGATTGCTTCTCTTCATTCCACTCTAAACTTTGTTTTGTTCTGTTTATGTGTTAGTGCAGGTTTTCATTTGGATTTTCTGTATGTAAATCCCATTTCATTCAGCCAATTTCTTACTGTTCTGTCACAAACATTGACTCTTGTTCTGCCCATTTCTTTCTCATTTGTTTTGTTGTGAATTTTCTGACATGCTGCTTTGAGTTTTCTAACCTGACCCTTTGACGTCTTCCTTGAGCTGCCTGTATGTTTTCCTTTTACAACCTTCCCGGTTTGCTTATACCTGCACCAAATTTTAGACACAGCTGACTGCAAATAGCCAACATCTTTTGCCACGCGCCATGTTGGATTTTATAATCCTTATCATTGTTTCAATTGACAGCTGTCTTGTTGGGGCAATGTTTACTTTCAATGAACCAAGTCCATCAGCTTACACTGTTTGTAAGCACTCTCTTTTAACTTCTGACTAATTCGCATTTTTAGACTTGTGTCAGTATTTATTTTAGAAATGCAAATTACAAAGTGATTCCACATTTTTTTCCTTAACTTTGAGTGAATCCTTAATTTCTTCCTCTACTTGAAACTGGACAAAACTATGCCATTCATTAAAATAATTCTATTTCATTTGTTTGAGATACATTTTACATAGCCAGAATGTTCAGCTATCAAACAAAAATTCTTTCATGTCATATCTGTGATTTGTTTATCTGCTACAAAGCAAAAAAACGCTGGGTGAGCATCCTCTCAGGGTGATTCCATCATTTTTGCCAGGGGTTGTATTAATTAATGGAGAAAATGAACACGGTCTAGTCTGGAGTCAGTACGACGTATGGCAGAGCCGATGATTCAGAAATGGGCCGATCAATCAAACAACAGCCTTGTGGAGGTGTCACGTGACTCTGACTGGGCCATAGTGATCAGGCTACTGGCTGGCCTGTCCACCATGGGACGCTGTTGTCTCTCTGGCCCGCCATTCCGCCACTTTGTATGGTATTTCGTACAGGCGTATCGTTCCCAAGGTTACAGTAACATGGGCCCTCCACCTGTAAACCAGGAAATGTGTTGGGGTGAAAGAGCAGAATATCCCCGGGTATGAACAATGAGGAATGCCGAAACAAGAGCTGCTACAAAGGCGGGCACATCTTATAGCTGACATACGGACACTAACTCCGGTCTGCTTTCCTTTTATTTTGCCGAACTTCAAGCTCTTGGCTCCAGATAATGCACCGGTATTCCAGAAGCTCTGTGTTCAGTCCGATTCCCGATAAGCACGGAATTCCAGAAGAATGGGAGAGAGAGGGAGGGAGAGCGAGAGAAAGCGCAATGAGGAGGGATGGGATTGCAGGGGTTGCTAGGAGACCAGGCACCGGTCCCTTTTGTGCAAAGGAGCTGCCAGACGGCATCACCACAGAAAACCGATGCCCGTCTGGGTCACTTACTGTGCCGTTGTTTGTAACTGAGATTATAAATGGATCCATTGATTTTCTCGTGCCATTCATTAACATATTTTTTTCATCCTCCCTGACTGTGAGTCGCTGCTGACAAACCTGTGTGTAACAAGTCTGCGCCACAGGAAGGAGGGGGCAGCCCAGGCCTGTATGTGTACCTGTAACAGGTACACCCCTCCACCCACACAGGCATCTGATTGGTCAACGTACAAGCCTCAGATGCAGGACAGCCTGGTAATGGGGCCTGTCACCTTTGACCCTGGTGCGTCCTTTCTGTGGTGTTTCACTATTAGCCTGATGGCACACGGTACCATTTTAGACTCATCTCACTCCGTCTGCATCGCTCCAAACTGCTCACTTTCAAGCTTCATTGGTACAAAATGACAGTAATATTGCCAGAGCATTACGGTTATAAACATGATAGAATAATGACAGTAAATGAGTAATTTAAAGGTGGAAATGATGAACACATTTGCAGACAGTGCTCCCAAAGGTGGGGGTATATTCTCACAAACTCCATCCCTGTGCCTGGTGTCTGTGGCCTGACCCAAGCAGTGAAGCATGGGAGAGATTTGCTGATTTCCTGAAAACGAGTTTTACTCGTCTGGGTGACCCCCCCCCCCCTCCACCACATTGCTGGATAAAGTGTTTCTGTATGTAACCCTCCTGTCTGGGCGGGCCGCTCTGCCCCGACCTGGTTTCTAAGCAGAGGCCGGCCTGTTCATCTGTACTAGCTTGGACTTCATACTTACTTCCATACCAACTTGGTGACTCTGACCAAGAAGAGACCCCAAATTAGCCCCTCTTTGCTCTCTTGGCTTTACTCTGGGTGCTGGATTAACCTTGTTGTTGAAGCACCAATGTGTGTAGCAGGAAACTTTGGGGACTGGTCCCAATGCTGTCAGCTTCAAGTTTTAGGAGGTGGGTTACATATTCCCCAGGACACACAGGGAATTCAGGTGGACTGGTACCTCGATCTGGATGGCCATGGTCTCCCCCGCAGGTGGGTCAGGGTACTGCAGGTAGGTCTAACATTTTCCCTGATGCAAGTAGTCACTCCTGAAGAGTGTCGGTTCTGGCCTCATTTGTGGTGTTAGAGCAAATAAATAAATCAACGGGAAATTGCTGCAGTATGTCGGTGGTAAGTGGGCTGGGGTCTGACATTGACAGTCATGGCTATAAGGCAACACTAAGTGAGCACCGCCACAGCTCCGGGCTGAGCCGTCAGGAGGGGGGCAGAGGTGGGCGCAAACATACATACAAACGTATGTACCACCAAGCGGAGGCCCGCGGGCCGCAGGTGGCGAGCGAGTTTGGCAGCACGTCATGGGTGATTGCCTATCGATCCAATCCATTAACCTCTGCTGCAGCTGTCTGCTGCTACCTGGAGAGAGAAGGTGGGTACATGATTATCCATGTGGCGCTGTGCTGATGGTGTGTGTGTGTGTACACCATTCCACCTCCCATATCCTCTGAGAGCGACAGCAGGCTGGATCAATAACCCCCCCCCGAGCCGCTCCACAACCAGCCGCACGTCACTCTCAGTTAAGGAACGCAAATGCACAGCCGGCTCCATTTCCCCCACTGCCTTTCCCTCTCTCTCTTGCTTTCTTTCTCATCACTCCTCTATTACATCTACGGCCACCCTGCTTTCCCTGCTTTCCTTACTGTCTCTTTCTCTGCTGTCTAATAAAATAGCTCACAGATTCAACGTTAGCTGGATTCCCCTCCGCCATCTCCTCCTCCTCCTTAGCACTCGGCAGTGACCCCTCCTGGGCACCCTGCAGAACTGCGTGCCGAAGTCCGCTTTGGTGGCTGATGTACACAACTGGAGGGGGTGGGGCACTACTGAATCATCAGTTTGGGGTGGATACTGCTGCCATTGGATCCGAGCTCCACTCTCTGAAAAGATACCAGATTGCATGGAAAGGCCTGGGTCTGGCCGAGGCCGGGGGGGATGTTAACTGCCCCTTTGATCAATTACCCGTGCAGGAACACACCGTGCAAGTTTAGTATTTCTGCATTTTTAATAAATATGACATCCCACCTGAACCTTCTGGGGGCTTGCCTGTTGATGGCAGAGCTATTCTTTCTGGAGGGCTTCATTAAGACCCTCCGGGGGTGTGGATAGGTATCATGTGACAAGGCTCAGGGTCGCTGCAGAGTTTTGTTAGTCCAGCGCTTATCTCAGCCTGCTCACACACTGAAGAGGCGGTGCGGCTGTCAGGTGGGACTGTCCACTTCGGGGTGGGGGGGGGTGATCCGCTGCCCTACCCTCTCCCAGGAATGCTGCATACGGGTTGAGGGGTATCAAACTCTGAGTCAGCTGCATTTCCGATCTAGAGTTCCTTCAGTGTGATTCAATTGTTCGACTGAGGTCATGTGACCCACAGGTCCAGGGATGCTGAATCACACCTGTGAGGGGCAACACGGCTCAGCCAATAGCAGCCCTGACAATGGTCACGTGATGGCCTGGTGCCAGCCCTTGCTTTAATAGATTGGCTCGTACCACAGGACACACTCCCAAGCATAACGACCTCATAGTGGGCAGCACTGCAAACCTAATGTCAGCCCACAGGATGCATGTGCAACCGCATGGCTCCAGGTGCCAGCATCTGGGGTGGTCTCTCCACCCCCCCCCCCGAGCACCCGTCCAGCTCTGACCTGGACAAGCATCCTCCAGGGCCCTAAAGGCTAGGCCTGCTGCTGCTTTGTGTTGCCATGGGAAGAACACAATGGTGGTGACTCCAGTATTTATCTACCCAGAATGGATTTTCACTCTTTGCATCTATGTGTCTGTCTCTTTCTGTCTTGTACACACAGAAACACACACACACACACAGACACATATTCCTGCTTTCTGGCTGTGTGCTTAGGAGGGATCATTCTGGCTTCCTGAGGGGGTGTGAATCCTGTCCACAGAGACTAGCATAATGTGTGTGAGTGTCGCTGGAGAGCACGGCCTAGTCAGGTCTCTGGCATCTGTGAAGCCACCTACTCTGCTTTTGAGGAGGACCCATTTCTCACCTCACATGGGATTCACACCTTGCCAGTCCAGCTGTGGTGTTTTTAAACTCCCCACCTCCCACCCCCAGAAACTCTTCGAGGCCAACTCCCCCCTTTCCACGGTCTCTTATTCGCCCTTGTCACATTTTTCCCACCACGCCGGTAACAGCTGCATAGCCATAAGCAGTTGCCAAGATGTGAGCATGCTGTGGGCGCCTGTGTCCCTGACCAACTTCCTGTTTTCTAGCTTTCCATCCCAGAGGGGGTGTGTCTTATGCTAATCAGCTGCTCTTCATTGGCCCTTCAATTTGCCAGTGACACTTGCATTGTAATGCCTTGGAATTAATATTGTTTTGCCAAAGAAACAGTGATCTACAGCAATGTTGGTGCATCCTTTATGAAAGCACTAAAGCAGTGTAGTATCTATTCAGTACTATTCAGTCAATCTATAACTGGGCAGCACAAATACAGCACACAGCGTTGGAGCTGTCAGCAGTGCCACGAAGTAACCATGTGGTTAAAAATACCAGCATGTCAGAATCGTGCTTCCCCTCCTGTCCGCGATACGCTTACGCCCGCCTGGTGTCACCAAGGTGGCAAGAACACTGGTGATGACGAAGACCAAGACATGGCGGTCACTTGTGAAACTGCAGGGCAGAGAATGGAACATTCTCTAACATCCACTAAAATGCTAACAGGCTAGCATTTGCTGACGCGCTAATGTGTTAACGACCGCTGATGCACTAATGTGCTAAAATGCTAAAGACCGCCAACATGCTAATGAGAGGGAGGGAGGGAGGCTTGTGTCATGTGATGTGTTATGTGAGGAGTAAGAATTAAATGTGTGTTTTGAAACTTCACAACTTTATTCTTGGCATTATGAACACATCCATGCGTGAATTCTGAGCGAAAAGGGGGCAAAGCGCTCACGATTTTAAGAAAAGCTCATGCTAGTGGCCAGGACCCCGTCACCTCTTTTCACAAGGGGGTCCTGCCATCACATAACTGTGGGTCTCTGTGAAATTTTTGTCCACTCTTTCAAACTGATGTATCTCTTGTTGTGCTGTACTGCGGAGGCGATAGGCAGGAAGCCAAGATGGAGATGAAGGAGGTGAAATGGAGGAAGAGATAAACGGGGGAGGAGTGAACCGCCCCCCAACAGAGCTAGAGAGAGAGGTCTTCTGGGAAAGACTTGGCCAGGGGTCACATGCCCGCGCATGCAGCCAGAGGCAGAAATGGGCTTGCTCAGTGTACATCAGACACTTACGTCTGCCATGCCGTACGTTCTGTAAGATTTGTGTACTCAAAAAATAACACTGTTTTTTGGACTTATATAATGAACCCCTAATCTGAATACATTACCATCCTCAGCTAAGGCCATTTTGATTAATCAAACTCTAAGGCCCAACAGCAGCCCCCTGCTTTTTTAACTACCTGTCTTCTGGTTGAATTATTGACTGACACTCACAAACAATCAAGCAGACAAACAAATAAACAGGGCAGACAGAGTTTCCCAGAAGGCCAAACACAATGGGGTGATGCATTGAGCTATTGTGTCCAGGAATGTGATTGGCCAGGTCACTAAAGACAGAAGGGCAACCTGCCTTCTGCACCCTTAAAAGCCAGACTGCGGAGTTTGATTAAACGTACAAGCTGGGCCATGCTGTGACTGGATGATCTTGGTCTTACGTGGCGGGTAATCTTTGTGCAGGATGCCTGCTTGCTCATTAGGTTCCTTGAGGAGCCATTTTAAGGGGTGTGTAATCGCCCTGTGGTGTTACCCGTGGATTAATGTTCCCTTTTTCTGCTAGGCTTATTAAAGTGGCGCTCTGTATTCACCGGTGCTTCATGACTGGATCTGAGAGGCGCCGTTCGGCAAGGTTTATTTCAGTTTTTGGGATACTTCTCTAGTTCGGATGCCCAGTGCGCTCACATACTCACACGCTCGGAGAAGCTGTGAAACTCCCACACTGTGTCTCTCCTCCTGCGTTCCGCTGTACCTGCTTCACGCGCGGTCGCTCACACGCACGCACACACACATGCGCTTGGAGAAGCTGTGAAACTCCCACACTGTGTTTCACCTGCTTCATTCCGCTGTACCTGTCTCATGTGCGGTTGCTCGCATGCACGCACGCACACACATACACGCACACTGTCATCACACTGTCCTATTGCTTCTCGCAAATGCTACCCTCCAGAGGCCAGATGCAGAAGAGGGCGGGGACATTCGAGGCGTGGTCACGGGCACTGCCTCTGCGGCAGGTACTGCTGCATCAGTTGCTAGGGACCTCCCGGCAACAGTGCAGACAGGTGACCAATGGCTTGTTGCTTACGTGGCTGTGGGAACCTAGAAGAAGACACCATTGTCAAGAGAGCCTCCCAGTGAAAAATGTGTGTTCGTATAAAATATATAATGGATAAACGTTTAAATGTATACTCTCAGCTGTTGTATTCCCGTAACTGTCACCTGTGTATCCAAATATCAGAGTCAAATAGACTAATGATGATGTGTGTTTATAGCAATGATTGGAGGGTAATTAGAACTTTGTTAGAAAGTAAGATTAGCATGTATTAAAACTGATTATTTAATTATAATGCATTAGTTTGGAGGCCTTTAGTTTCACAGGTAGAATTTGAATTTTATTTGTTATAATGAGAAGATTTAGAGTTAGTGGGAGTGAGGAGGTTTGTTTTGGCAGTGTGCTGATGCAAGAGATGGGGGGTGGACTGGACTTTGGTGGTGGTGGGAGGGGGTGGTTATCTTCTAATCCAAGGTCTGTCTAGATGAACAGCTTGCTCAATCACTCCCCACAGAGACAGCAATTTTTAATCCGGATGCTGACCATGTGACCACACAGATAGCTCTTACTTACAGGGGAAGCAGGAGGACCAACCTATGCTGTACAGGTGAGGTCTGGGCCAATCTGGGTTTTGGGTTCGAGCTCTCAGAGCCCCTGTCCAGGATGAATTTATAGCTGTTTGTATCAAGGATTATGGCCATGTCCCTACTAACTGCGGTCAAAATTCCACCAGTGGGCGTGGCATGTTTCAGGGGTGTGGCTTCAGGGGTGTGGTTTTGTAACCGATTGGTTACCAGGCGTTTCCTATACATGGCTTCTGCTATTTCTCTATATGCCGGGTCCTATCCTTCTCCAGTTCTGGGTTTTTCTTAGTGCTTAAACCATGTAGCCTGCTGCCCAGGAGGAAGTTAATTTAGCTGCGTAGCACTCTAATCCAATGGGGATATTGTCGAGTTTGCAGTAAAGGGAGACATACACCACTTACCAGCCGCAGAGGGCTGTTCAGCGTAATGAGCGAGTGCACGGGGCCTCCGATTGGCTCCGGAATGTTCCGGGCTGTTCCATCAGTAGGCATTGCTTGGCAGGGTGCAATTTGTGTTTCCCCTGGGTTGTACCATCAGAGTTTTCTGAGCTGTGGGCTCTTTGTAAGACCTCATGTGCTGCCATCATTTGTAACAAATGTGCTCTGTGCTGGGCAGGCGTGTGGGGGGGAAGGTGGGGAGGTGGGGGGTCAGGTCTTCCTCTAGAGGCTCCAGCAGCCAATCTAAGGCGGGTTTGGAGTATCAGCGCTTGTTGCACAGGGTCCGCCCCTCTGGCTCGGCTGGTGTGCCCACGTGTGAAACCGCGCCACCGCTTCTGCTATCTGACGATGTGACATCAGAGGCTTTGGTGGTTTGTTTAGAGAAGGGTGACGAGTGAGGGAACAGCTACACATGCTCCTATAAGCGCACACACACACACACACACACACACACACACACACACACACACACACACATGCACACGCACACACCCCGTAATTCTAAAGCCTTTCCCTCTGATCGCTGTCGTTCCAGTACCTCTTCAGACCTGCTCTTCCGGATCCATCTCTGTCTATCTCCATCTCTTTCTCTACCTCTCTCCTCCTGTCTCCTCTCCCTGTCGCCCTGTTGCCTTTCCTTTCCCATCATTCACTATATCTTTCTCCCCCTTCCGCCTCTCTCTCTGTCTGTCTCTCTCTCCTGGTGTCAGTTCCTCCCTGATGCTAAAATATCCCCCACCCCCTACCAGTGTGCACACCCCTCTGACAGACCGCCAGCTGCGATTCAGAAGCCACCCTGCTCCCCTAACTCCCGTAAGATGAGCGCTGTGCCCGGGAGCGACCTGCCAGGAATGTTAATTACTGCATCGATCGCTTGCTCATTCCTCGGGATCGACGGTGGCATTTTGTCCTGGAGGCCCTCCAGCGGTCCCCTGTGGAGCCTGCACACAAAGCTGCTGCTTTCCTCTTAATTACTTCAGCACCTCCGTTATATTGATATTCTCTATTTTTATTTATCATATGCACACCTGAAAAATGTGTCTGTAGTATCTTTTATATTAAATAGAGAACTTTGGCTAAGTGGCATCTGAAAATTGGTCATAATCTGTGTGTGTGTGTGTGTGTGTGTGTGTGTGTGCCCTTCGCCAGTCAGGGCTGGCATGCCATCCAAGCCTTGTACAGCTTGTCACTGGCTCCAAGCCTCTTTGTGACCCTGACCAGGATGAGAGGATGGATGGACCAATAATTACCTATGAACACAACCCATAATTCATCACCATGGTGATGCTTCACATATGCTTCAGGGAAGAAGTCAGGCCCGGTTATAGACTGTATCAAACGGAGGGGGCAATAAGAGATGTTGGTGGGTCGCATCTTTGGCTTTAGTGGGGCATGCGGAGCATTTGATGGGGCATTGCCCGCCCCTGCCTAGAACTGGCCCTGGAAGAAGTTATACGAGGATTCTTATGATGACATTGTCCCATTCGTAGGATCGTCCACCCTGTTACAATGGTTATAATCTATCTGTGCAGCATTGGTGCACTGGTTGTGCTTTTCTAGTTATTGGTAGGGTGAGAAATACAATATTGCATATATATCCTAATAAATCAGTTAAATCTCAGGAGATATATAAGGAATGCAAAGTAAGGCCTATGAAATATGGAGTGAACGTTCATACTCAGCCATAGTGGCATGCATTTTCGCTCCTCCTTATTCTGCCTGCTAGCCTGAGGCTGGGGGGGGGGGCGTTATGAGGTGACATGGGCCCAGTAGACCATTTTTGGTGCT
>JAAGVU020000078.1:17637286-17652881 GCA_011763525.2 Mormyrus iriodes | reverse complement strand
ATATGGCAGAAATCCATAAGATGGACATTCTGTTGGACCTTTGATCCCTGAACGACCCTGAATTCCTTCAATAAATAAACAGTTGTAAAAATGCGTCAGTGCGTAAATAAAATAGAAATAGCAGGTTTGGAGAGTCAGCCCCTGCCAGATGGGATGGCTGCCTTAGATCCCCCGCGGTGGTCGTGGAGAGGGGAGCTGTGTGTGAGCCCATTGCAGCGATATGGGGTTTTGAAGCGTCCTCAGATGCAGTTTGTCTGGAGTGGCGGGTGATGTCCGAAATGGCCTGCATGCGAAATTGAGAGCACTAGAAATGTCTGGAATGTTCCAGACACGTCACGGGCTCATTGTCAGGAGTTCAGTAGGGGCATCCAATGACACAGTGGGGGGAACTGAGGAATCTCCCATGATCCTTTCTGCTCTCCTTCCCACAAACACTCTCTCTCACACCAGCATTTCTCTCCTCCCTTTTTGCATTCCTGTGACATAATGGTAGCATTGCGCTGTGACTCCCCCCCATCCATCCTGATAGGCCTGAGTTTCTCTCCTTGCTACTGTTTTGTTTAATTGCCGCTTCGCCCATATCTGTTGGCATGGTTTCCATGGGTGCGTAGCGTGACCGGTCGTGCACAGGAAGCTCTCCTTCCCTTTTCGGTGCGAGCTTGTTTTTTTATACACTTAGCTTCCGTTTAGCTGGGAGATAGAGCACTAGGGGGCGATGAGTTAAGAAACGGTTGGGCCCTCAGAGTCCAGGACTACCTAGCCATTGGTCACTAAATCCAATTAACTTAGTGCCATAAAAATGGGCCAGCGCATCAGCCCGGGCAGCATTGGAGAGCTGTGATTCTGGGCAACAGAGGGCACAGCAGCTAAGGGATTTTGCTTTTGGCCAGAAGGCTTGTTTAGGGAGGCCTAAAACTGAGCTCACATATCAGTTGGGGCCATTAAGAGATCGGACAATCGATTGGTCAATTGATTGGCCTTCTCCTGTTTCGGGGTCAGTCTGCGGTATCACTGATTGGCAGAGGAGAAGCCAGGGGATGTTTAAGGCCCAGATGAGCCATTTGAAAATGCCTTAGAGGTTTGAAGAAAAAGAATGAAAGAGTTTGCTAAAGGAGGAGTGTGTCACAAAAGGTGCGGGTGTCTCTATGAGGCCTGGGAGCATTGAAAGGACAGGCCTCGATTCTACACGGCCCCAAAGACGTTGATGGGGAGGGAGTGGTGACCTTTTGCCCCTCCTAGTGAAGAAACGCTTTGAGACCCACACACAGAGCTGCCCTGAAGTTTCTGTTCCCTTGGTGACATGCCAGCAGAGGTCAATGAGGTCAGTGAGGCTACTGACCAATGGGCACATTTCTCCCAGTCCGCTTCCGGTCTTGGAGGGCTGGTCCCACTGTGGGCTACCTCATTGGACCCACTTTCCCCTATGGGTTTGGGTTGGAGGGTGAGGCATTAGAAGACATAGGATATTGTCCAATTGGCTGGCGATGTCCCAGTTCCATGTGGGGGGCAGCGGGCCGATGAAATGGGCCCTTGTTTCCGTGCACGGATGCGTGGGCGTCGGTCAACCCAATGAACAACGAGCAGTCAGAGGCCGGCCTGCGGTGGGCAGCTGCAACTGTGACTCACCACCGGCCTGCAGCCCAGGGGATTCTGGGAAAGGCTTCCCTTGCCGGTGGTGATTATAAAAAGCAGCTCTTGTGAAGGCCTCCTGGCTCGTCGACCACACAGGTAAACTGCATCGGGGAGCTTGGAGAAATACCTAGCAGATCCTGGACGGAAATGTCATTTTTTTTGTTCCATCTAAGATGGGATTGGTCATCTCACTTGTGTCTCTGACACTGGGCTGGATCAGGTAGGACACATTGTCAGGGGTGCCCTCCAGTGATTTCCTTTCCCAGCTTTCCCTCCCCCACAGTCACTCTCCTCTGTACCCTCTACAAGAACCTTAAACCTGTTCACTGTAGATATGTCGTTTCAGTCCTACAGTTCGTCCAGTGTTGCTGTCCTCTGCAGTTTCTCTTATCCACCCCTGTCCTCTCTGACCTCATGGTTCAGTCCTCATATCCTCATATTACTGTAATTTGCATTTCTTAAAGTGTATTTTAATCCCTCCAACAAATAAACTCCCCTGTTGTCCGTTAAGTGTTTGTTTTGGACTTGTGGAGGTTCTCTGGGGCGGGGGGGTGGGGGGGTGTTGCTCTGCTGGTCCTGGGTGACTTCTACTCTCCTGGCCTGCTGGCTGATCTAGGTTGTAATGTAGGGGTTGGGTTTATGGGGAAAGTCAGCTGTTCCTGAGTCAAATGGTCAGGGAAAGTAGGGTCTCTTTGAAACAGACAATATAATTTTTTTTGGGAAAACTGTTATGTTTTTATTAACTGTTAGTCAGGGCCAGAGACTTTGTTAGGCTGGGCTTCAGGTGGTCAGCAAAAGAGATTGCGTTAGAATGTGCTTCAGGTGGTCAGGGAAAGAGATTGTGTTTGACATTGCTTTAGGGAATAGGGGCAAAGACTTTGTTAGACCGTGCTTTAAGTGGTCAGGGTGAAAGACTGTGTTAGACTGTGCTTCACACTTGTGCACAAAGTGTTTTGTATAAACACAAACTTATTGAAACACATATATGCACACACTGAGTCTGCACAATGTTACTTTAACATTGGGAAGATCTAAGTGTGCTGCTTCAGGACAGAAGACACTGCCACCTGGTGGTCAGGAGGACCGTAAGAGAAACTTCATTCACTCGCAGGAGAAAAGAAAACTCCCGGAATTACAGACTTTTACACACACACACTTTGCTAACACACGCACACATGCCCACTCTTTCCAGAAGTTTCTGGCAGAGCCGGGGGGTGGATATATGAGAAGATGACAGACTCGTTGATGAGAGACAAGAGTGAGTCAGAGAGAGAAAGCAATACAGCGATGCAGAGGGAGAGAATGTGTAAATTGATTTGGAGGTCAAATATGTATGAATTATTTATGTTGGTGGGTGGGGGCAGTGTTCACTTTGCTGGGGAGTGTTCCACTGGAGGCAGTTGGGAAGAGAGGCCAGCCATGAAGAGGTGGGAATAGGGCTGTGTGTGTGTGTGTGTGTGTGTGTGTCTCTCTCTCTGCTTGTCTTATCGAAAGAGAAAGTGTGTGCTTTACTTCGTGCCTGTTTCTGTGTTCCTCATGGGGGGGTGGGGGTGCAGAATGCCCACCTCAGGAAACTTGAGAAACATTGCTCTGGGGAACATTATCTGTCTGAAGCCACGGAGCCAAAAACTGCATATAAATAAAGAGCTTGGAAATGTACGTATAAAAAAATAAAAGATGAAATCTCCAAAGGCCCTTCCTTCTGAGATAAAGTCCCAGATCTTCCCATGCTCTGATCCCCTCTGTGCTCCATTCCTCGGGTCTCCACCCTCAAAGCCGTCTCCCGCCTGAGGCATGCCAGTGTTCAGTCTAGCACCGTGCAAAGCAGCTTCATTCCCACCTGTTTCTCAGATATTAATTTGCCGAACTTTCATCAACGTTGCTGTCGGCAAAATGTTGTTTTTTTAGATGCATCTTCCAAATCTGGCAGGACCGTGACTCTCCAGGACTGGGGTTGGCCACCCCTTTCCTTTATGCTTCAAAATAAAAGCCCCCCATCCCCCCATGAAGAGTCCGGCTGCCCTTCAGAGTTTTGTACCAGTGCCCCACCCACCTCTTGACCCTTCTTTTGGAACACTCTGAAAATGCTATGCTCATCCCGTTCTGTCATCCCTGACTGGTTCCCATGTCCTCCCCCCCTTCTCTTTTCCAGGACGTCCCCATTCCGCTGGAACACTGGCACTAAGGAGCGAATGCTGATTAAGGTGACGGACCGTGACCCCAGCTTTCTGTCCCAGCAGGACGACGGCTTCACTCCATGCGAGGGGGGCCCTGGTGGGGGTGGTGGCGGCACCCTGTCCTGCTCCCGCCGCTCCTCGGGGAACCCTGACCCTGACAGCCCCCCCATTCTCTACCCCGACCGGCGCCAGTCTCCCTTTCTGAAGCGGACGGACCTGCTGGGGTCGCCGTTGTCGCGCAGTGAGGTGGGGGGCGGCACCTTCCGCCGGCCTTCCTCTGACTCACAGCCGCCCTCCCCCCGCTATGGCTATGAGCCACCGCTCTATGAAGAGCCGCCCCCGGAATGCCAGGCCCCGCCCATCTATGAGGAGCCACCTGCTGACATGCGTGGTGAAGCCCTCAAAACCCCCTCTGCATCCCCGGCCCGCAAGCCCCAAACAGCACCCTCCTTCTTCCACTCTCCCAAGCAGACCCAGTCCCCCTACCAGCATCTGGTTCTAACTCGGCAGCGCGGCTCAGAGGCGGCGCCGAACTTGGAATACAGCCCGGCGGGCAGGGAGTATGTCAAGCAATTGGTGTACGTGGAGCAGTCGAGCTGCAGCCCCCGTTTCCGCACGGCAGACCGGCCGACCCGCTACCAGGCGTCAGCAGGCTATGGTGCCCCTGGTGGGTCTCACACGCTACAGCACAGCCAGTCACTGATCCGTGACCCGCGCTCACTGCCCGACCCGGAGCCAGGTGAAGAGGTGAGATGTGGCCACCAGAGGGCACCATATGAGGACGCTGCATCCTGGACCTCCGTATCAGGCCATGGTGGCTACTCACCGGGTGGCCATCGCAAACGCAAGACCCGCAAACCCTCACTCCCACCCGAGGTGCTGGCGCACTGCGGGGAGGCCGTGGCGGGGGGGCCTGACTCACCCCGGGGGTTTGCGCCTGACATGGCGGTGGCTCAGGCCCGGCTGGCCTGGGAGGCGCAGCAGGTCCATCTGATGAAGCAGCGCAGCAGCTGGGATTCGGGGCAGCCTGGTGGTGGTGGCAGCAGCGGGGGGGGCGACGGCTACGAGAGCGATGGCGCCATGCCCCCTCCCCTGCCTGGGCCCGTGGTACGGGCCTTCAGTGAGGACGAAGCTCTGGCCCAGCATGACGGGCACCCCTGGAAACGTAGCGCCTTTGAGAAGCTGGGCTTCCCCCAGGCGCTGCTTGAGAAGAGCCTGTCCATGCAGACGAGCCTGGCATCCCCTGAACCCTACCTGCACCCCTCGCAGGTGAGAAGGGATGCTACTCACTCTGAGATCCGGAGGAATGAACTTTTGGGGCTTGGGGAAATAGCCAGACACCTACATGGATGAAGCTGGCATTTCTACATTTTACTTATTTATTAAACTAAATTAAATTATTTATCAAACACGACGCACATTTGAGAAAGCAGGGTCAGTCCCTGGAGTAATTCATGTGCATTAAGGGCCTCGCTCAGAGACAGAATGGTGAAATCACTCTGCTGACCCTGAGATTCAAACCGATGACCTTCTAATAACAAGCACAGCACCCTAATGCAATGAGTGAGACCCCCTAACCCCTCTACCTCCCACCAAGGCATTCTGAGCTTTCTGGTATCCACCTGTCTCTCGGAGGTGCCCTGCTGCCAGCCCTCTTGTGGCCAGCCCGGGTGTAACTGGTAGTGATGTCGATGTTGATGGAATTACGCTGTTCGTTTCAGACTTTTTGCTGACTCTAATTGCGTCACCAAATTTTCAGGATGGGGGGAAGTAATGGAACTGGACTGGGATGGAGGTACATCCAGCCAAGACTGCCAAACCTCAAGAGTGTAGGAGAGAGTTCGATTTTAGATGGGAAGCAGCTTAATAATTTAAATACAAAGGCCTGTTTTCTTGGGGGGAGGGATGAATGAATCTAAATTAACTAATGGGGGGACACTTTTTTCCCCCGATTCCTACACCTGTGCCAGTTCTGACAGGAGTCCAGTCTTTATGCTTGCACAGACACACTGTTTCTGGCTGAGAATGGAGGTCTGTACACATCTTGACATAATGCTATCTTTGCTGGCTGCAGTGTGCACGTTTGTGTTTGGGGCATGTGAGTAATGCACATATCCCAGTGTGCTCCTGGCCCAGTGTGTGGGATTATGGGATGTGAATTGGACAGAGCATGCCCCTCTGCAGACAACGGGGTGCTGAATGCCAGCCGCCCCGCCACACGTACTCTACCACCCCCACTCACATGATAACGGCCTGGGGGGGGAGGCTGTATTAGGAGAGGGGATGGGCACACAGGTGGGCGAGTCACTCTTAAAAAGGAATGTCACCTGAGCCACACTCTTACCCTTGCTTTCTGGACCTCCAGGCCAGAAGGGGGGGGGAGGGCGCAGGTGTAGAGGGAGCACCAGCTTGGATTGAGCTCCAAATCCCACAGGAGGCAAAGAATCTTTTTGACCTTTCTGCTCTTTCCACTTTTACTCTCCCTTTACCTGTAATGTCAGTAGAATATAGCACAGTTATTTACAGCACACGGCCATTCCCTATAAAGTTATATCTGCAAAGAACTGCTACAGTCTGGCCAATCACAAGTCATGATGTTCCACCGCCGATCCAATCAGCTATCAGTATTGCCCTTGCTGCTCCACCCTCAACCGCAGGGGCATTCTGGGTAGCTGGACAGGACTAATGTGGAGCCCCAAAGCAGCAGCTATCCCCAGAAGCTCCTCCTTCCATACAAACATGACCTGCAGTGACCCTGTTCAGCATGAGTCCTTTTTAAATACATATTATTCATTGTTACATCCTTCCTTACTCTTCCTCCCTGTATTTAGCTCCCTCCTCTTTTGTTGTCCTGTATTAATGCCTCTCTCCCCGATGCTTTCTGTTTGGCTCCCCTCATACCCTCCACCCCAGTCGGAGGATCTGGGTGCGTGTGCCCAGTTTGACGCCATCAGGAACACCCGTAACATGATGGGCAGTGCTAGCTGCGGGGTCTTCCCCGAGTTCAGCCTGCGCAAACCGTCCTCCGAGACCGACATTGAGAACTGGGCATCCAAGCACTTCAATAAGCACACGCAGGTATGAAATTGCACCCCCTACTGGTCCGATGAAAATGTTATATGAACACATTAACTTCAATAAAATTTAACTATATTAAATTATATTTGAAAACGTGGCTTGTGTTCCTCACAGTGTTAGCCATAAACATATTGTAAATGTATTTAGTTTATTTTTTTATTTTACAAGTTCATTTACCTGGATGCATGACTGGTTGGACTCTCTTACCTTGCACCCCTGAGGAGAAATGCTTAGAATCATCTATAGATATGATTAGAGAAAACTTTATTGAAACTTTATTGAGGGAAATTGCTGTGCCAAGGTGTTGCTTTCACCACACTTAAATATACCAAGAATAAAAAACACAATGTAATAGAAGAATACAAGAATAGAATATAATACAAATAAAACAAGGAATCCAAGTACAATACAATACAAAATGGTAAAATGCAAATAATAAAATGCAGAAAAAAGTATGAAAAGATGAGCTCGACGCGAGATGGTATTGACAGGGGCAGCGGCCACTCCCAGCTCCATATCCCTCTGATGGCTCTGCCCTCTCGTGCACCAGGGCCTGTTCAGGCGCAAGGTGTCCATCGCGAACATGCTGGCGTGGAGCAGCGAGCCCATCAAGAAGCCCATGATCGTCACGTCAGACCGCACCGTAAAGAAAGAGGCCGTGGATATCTTCAAGCTCATCCAGATGTACATGGGCGACCGGCGGGCCAAATCAGAGCCGTTGGGTGTTGCGCTGGAGATCGTGGTGCGTGGCTGGAGCTGCCAGGGCCTCCGCGATGAGCTCTACATCCAGCTGTGCCGGCAGACCACGGAGAACTTCCGATATGACAGCCTGGAACGCGGCTGGGAGCTGATGGCCATCTGCCTGGCCTTCTTCCCACCAACGCCTAAGTTCCACTCCTACCTGGAGGGATACATCTACCGGCACATGGATCCGCTCAACGACACCAAGGGTGAGACCCAGTGGTCAGGGCTGGGGTGGGGCCTAACGACACAGAATCTGATTGGTCATGGCCAGAAGACTGGTTAGCGGGTGTGGTCTCTGTGTTTATTGACCACATGTCCTCATCTTGGTTGGTGTGGGGTTTAGGGTTGTAGGTGTGGCAAGAATAGATGGATATGGGAGGTGGGGGATTGGAGTCTGGGGGACAGAGGGACGAAGCTGTGGTTTGGCTGACTTCTTGTTGACCTGTTACCTTTACTGTTCAGAAATGTGCCTTATTTTGGAGTTCTGAACAAAGTAGGTAGATGACCAACCATCGATGCCGTGCTCGGTGTCTATGTGTGTGTGTGTATTTGTGTACTTGTGCACGCTGTGATTTTATGCATCTTTTGTCTGTGTCTGTGTGTGTTTCATGTGTCACTAATACTGTTTTCTATGCCCTCTCCATTCATATTGTCCTCCAGATTGTTAGCTATAGTCTCTTTGCACTGTGTGGTGACCCGCCATGTGCCGGTTCTGTGTACATGTGTTTGCCTGTCAGTGCCGTGTGAATTGAGTGCCCCCAGTGGTGATGCTGCCGTGCTGTGTTCTGCAGTGATGCAGCACATTAGCCAGCTGCTGGTGGCCCGGGACCAGAGGAGGCACAGACTGCGGCGGAAGGGCAAGTGCACCGGGGAGCCGGCCGAGGGTAGGGTGCCCCCTGTCTGCAGAGGCACATAACATCCCTCTCGCTGCTCTGCGCCTGCCTGACGCCGTGCTGGGCTTCCTGTGTCCCGTGTGCCGCTCTCTGTCTCAGTCCCGCTAAGAGGCTCTTTCCATGTGTCTCCATTTACCCATTAGTGCCCCCTGCTGGCACTTGTGATTTTGACAGCGGTCTCCTGCTGCAACCCCCCTCTCCCTTTTTTGTACCTTGACGCTTCTCCTGTATGCCATTACTGGTTGGCTTCTTTAGCTTTAGCCTAAAGCTTTCAAATCTGTAACCCAAACCTGTGTGTGCGGGTGTGTGTGTGTGTGTGTGTGTGTGTGTGTGTGTGTATGTGCGCGTGTGCATGCGCATTCGACATTGCTGAAGATGTTTTTGTGTGGCCTGAATTTTTCACTTCTATCCTAGGGGATACCTTAGCAGCTTGTGGCCAAAAAGGCTGTTGGCTCTAGTCCCTACCCCTCTGAAGGATCCATAACCTGTTTGATCGACTGCTTCAGCTCATAATTGGATACGGAATGTCTGTGTAAATAAAGACCCTGCAGAGCTAGCCTAAAAATACCTTCATGATCATTGCAGCTTTTTGATTGCAAGTTTGGAGCTGTAACCGCCGGGCTACATGCCGCTTAGCAAGCCTCACTTGCCACGAAGATGTGCTGCCTGAACACAAGTGCATTTTACAGGATAATTCAGGATATACACTCCCCTTTTCTGTGGGGGTAGCTGGTTTATTACCACATTTCCTTTCATTTGTGAAAACCAAGTCTTTGGTTGTTAGTCACACGTATCCAACAAACTCTGCCTTCTATTGGATATGTATCATGTTATACTTTTGTATACATTTCTGGAACCACGTTACTAAAGTTTTGTATGCATGTATTTATTTGCACATTTAATTTGTTATGTCTGATTGGCGATTTCAGTATTTTATTGGTCCACTTCATACTCCAATGCTGGATATAAGGAGTTGTGGCCATAAATGTGAATTATAGTGATTTCAAGGCGTGAAATTGCTATTTCACCGCTTTATCTGCCTCTTCAGTGCCCGATTGATAGCTCATTTCTGGTTGGTTATTTTGATAGCTGACCTCTGATTGGTTATTTTCACAGCTCACCTCTGATTGGTTGGAACTGAGTTTCACTGCTGCCGAATAACTTGCATGTTTCTATGTTTTAAGTGTGTACGTACAGTTGCAGGCTCACATGTCTGCATGTCTGCGTGTGAGTGTATTTGCTCACCTTTCATCCATTGCCATGCTGTCCCCCCCTGAACGTGTGTGTTTCAGTTAGCATGGCAGAGGATTTGGCTTGAACCACAGCTTCATTGTCGGTCAGACATGCTCAGATATCCAGAAGCCAAAATATCTTTCCGGAGCCCTGGTCGGGGCTTTCAAATGTAACTCTGGTGCCCCCTTTTGGCCACTTCGGGGGTAATATTGGCTCCAGCAGCATTGAAATGAAGAAAGAGTATCATGGTTGGAGAATAAATGTGGACAGGGCGCTTGAGGAGTTGAGGAGCCTTTCCAGGTTGCTGGTGTCTCCCAGGACATCTCCCGGTAAATACAGGCTAGGTACAATAGCTATGGTAGAGACCCATCCAGAAGCACTGCAAGACTGACCACTCATCAAGTTCGACGAGCCTGTCTCTGCTCACAGGTGCCAGCGACTTCCAGCTGTTAATTAGCATGAATTAACACCCGGCCCCACCTGACACGGTCTCTCTCTCTCCCTCTCTCTCACTCCATCCGCTCCCATTCAGTTAAAACTGATGTACTGGAATTAATGATGCTTTAAACATATGTTTTTAGCACGGGGTGTCTTGTGCCCTAATGAGCAGGATAAATCTACATAGAGGTGTTGTCTAAACAGAAGCACCTCCCTTACAGGAAAAACAGGATTTTTTCCCCTGTGTTTTGTCAGTTTTCAGTTTCTCCATGTCCAGGGGTGTCTGTGCACAGCTTTCAGTTTATGATTGGATTAATTAATCTAACAATAATCAGATGTGTCTTGTACTCCTGATGCACAGGGCCTTTATTTGGATACAGGAGTGTAGAGGGGTTTGACAGAATGGCACATTGGGGATGAAAGTGAAGGACAGACATTTTGGTGTTGGTGAGACATGCAGAAGACTAGGCTGGTGTGGGGAGCGGGTGCCTGAGAACCTGCCCCTTTTGCCAAAAGGATTGAAAGTGCCCCCTTTTTGAGGCATGAAGTTCCCTTTTTCAATAACTGACAATCATGCAAAAATTTACTAAGGGTGACTCCCTCCCCCAAAGTCGGTGAAATTTACTGAAGGGGACCACCCACCCTGGTCGTAAAAACTATCCTGAGCCAGCCTCTCCCCCCCTCCCCCGCTGCCCTTTGAGAGATCTGTGTGGAGCACTGAAGGAGAAAAGTGCTGGGCTTGTGAAGGATGTAGGTTCAATATCCCATTAGTGTGGGGCAGGCAACATGGAGTCCAATCCTACACGGTTGGTAAAACAGCACTTATGGCAAGTGAAAGGCCCTGGGTAGATGGATGGACAGTTGGCTTGATTGACAGGCAGGTGTTTAACAAAGGTATGAGCTAAGTAACGGTGTTGCTTGTTTTGAACTCTTGGGTCAACGTTCATGGCAATTCAAGCTTCTGGTAAATAGTTGTAATTTTCCTGATGCTAAATCATTGACTCATGGGGACAGGTGCAGCCAGTGACTTATGTTGGGAAATCCTCTTTCCCGGGTCATCATGATCGATGTGGCTTCCATTTCGGCTGAATGAGGCTCCAGCCATTGTCCTTGAGTCCTTCCCAACTCTCCCATGTCTCTCTTACAGGTGTGGCCATCAGCAGTTACGCTAAGTACTGCCATCGCAAGCTACAGAAGGCTGCTTTGACGGGGGCCAAGAAGGTATGTGTCCGGCCTGCGATTGGCCGCCGCAAACCATTAACGAACCAATCTCACAGAGGCAGGAGGCTGTACCTAACCCTAAAAAGCAAGATTTCCCTTTGAACAGCCTCTTTACTGAGCAGTGTCCATTAATGTAAGTGCCGTGTACTAATACTTGTAGCCCATGTTTGTTCCTTTAGGTTGGAAATGTATAAGGGAAAATCACAACTACCAAACTACAAACTAACCCACATATCGTCACTGTCCAATTAAAAACACATATCCTCAAAATTCTAGAAGTGTGAAAAAACACGTTTTCTCAGAAACTGTGTTGCAAAGAAAAGGTCATGTATCGCTTAATGGTGGGGACACGTTCTGAGAAGTGTGTTGCTAGGTGATTTCATTGTTGTGAGAACATCATAGAGTGTACTTACACAAATATAAATGGAATAGCCTACTACACACCTAGACTATATGGTATAGCCTAAATAAGTATCGTAAGTATAGTAAATACATAAATCAGTAACATACGTATTTATTTATTATCATATTATATCATACCATGTTTATTATCATTATCGAGTAATGTACCTTACATAATTGTCTGTGCTATACCTTTATACGACTGGCAGCAGAGTAGGTTTGTTTACACCAGCGTCACTACAGACACACGAGTGTTGTGCTCCAAAGTTATGATGGCTACAATGTCACTAGGTAACAGGAATTTTTCAGCTCCATTATAATCTTATGGGACCACCGTTGTATATGCCGTATATTGTTGAAGGAAGTGTCATAATGCGGCACATGACCAAATACGTAAAACAACGTAAGGAGTCCCTTAGCGCCACTAAATAGGAACCTACATTGACGCAGCCGTCAGTGAATGATTTGATGTTTTAAATAGACACAAGTGGATAGTGATCAACACGGAAAATGTGTCAGTGTCAATAAGATGCAAAATAATCTTGCTTTATATTCACAGGTAACAATAATGTTAATTAGCTAGCTGTCAATATTAAGTTGTTAAAATGAGTGAAATAAACAAATCTATGCAAACGACCATCATGAATACAAGCGTTAACTAATACCATAAAGTAAACCATAAAAACTAGTTTAAATAGTTCACTTCATAAAACATCCTGTCTCTGGTCAGTTAGTGATTACTAGACAGAGGAGAATGGGCATCTTCTATCTATAATAAAAAATCACAATCGTCAACAAGTGGACATACACAGTGTTCATTGGACAGCAGTGATATATATGGGGTATCTGCTAGTTATTTGCATATACAGGTTGGACTGAATGAAGGTAGCTGCCCCTTTGAGCAGGAGTTCAGTCTGATGGGTTTGCAGTCAGTCTCTGCTGAACATTGGGCATCCAAATCACCAGACATCCCAGAGAGACACCCAGCATCCAGGCCAGGGTAATGGTGACGGATTTATTTTTGCGGGTGAGTTCAGTGCCCCTGTTGTGTGCCACAGAACAGGGACCAAAAGTGAGACATTTAGTAATATTTGTGAACATGCGTATGCCTGTCTATTCAATGACTGGGATGTATTGTGGATCAATTAATTAACAATCAGACAGTAATAGCCAAATTAATTGATCAGACAGCACTAGCCAAATTGCTTGGGAGAGAGATTGTACTGTGTTAAGAAGAGATGGGCTCTGGGGAGTTATTGTCATTGCACCCTAATTAATAGCAGTCCATGTGCTGATGCCTTTGATGAAGAATTCATTATTTTCTGGCATGACGTGAGTTTGTGTATTTGTGTGTGTGTGTGTGTGTGTGTTTTCTCCTAGTTTGTGTAGAAATGGATGTTTGAGGAGCCATCAGATTAGTTCTGTCCCCACCCATGTCCCTCACGGATCAGATCGGGGGCTCCCTGCAACCATCCTGGTGTCGCAGTAGGATTTTAATGATTTCCCGAGGCGGTTTTCCTTAATCACATTGTTGTGCTTTATTAGCGCAGCCTTGACGCATTATTAAATAGGGAATGAGTGACATGCGGTGACCCGAGGATGAGTGAGTGCTGTTAGACAGAGCTGAGTGGGCTGATGTGCTAAACGGTGCTGCAATAAGGTGGGAGGGCCAGGGTCGAGCTTGAAAACAAAAAAAAAATTGCAAAAGCAGGAAGACAGTTATGCACCCCACCCCCCCATGGAGAAGCCTAGTAAGACAGTCTTATTTTGTAGTATTTACTCACATTTACATTTACAGCATTTGTCAGACACCCTTTGCCAGAGCAACTGACATAAGTGCTTAGAAGTCTCATCAGTGAATACATTCTGACACTGGTTCAATAGAACCTGGGATAAGAATACTATCACTCTAAAAAACTCTGTTGGCAAGTAATATAAGTACTTGCTAATCCAAGTACTTCCAAAACAGGTAAGTTTTTAGAAGCCGTTTGAAGACACCTAACGACTCGGCTGTTTGGACACCTAGGAGAAGTTCATTCCACCACAAAGGTGCCAAAACAGAGAAGAGTCTAGATGCATGTCGTCTCTGCACCTTGAGAGATGGTGTTACCAGTCGAGCGATGCTGGAGGATCAGAGAAAGTGTGGTGCAGTACGGAGTGTGATAAGTTCTTTTAGGTAGAAGGGTGCTGGTCCATTTTTGGCTTTGTAGGCGAGCACCAGTGTTTTGAATCTGATGCGGGCAGCTACAGGAAGCCAGTGGAGGGAGCGTAACAATGGTGTGGTGTGAGAGAACTTGGGAAGGTTGAAAACGAGTCAAGCAGTTACATTCTGGATCATTGGCAGAGGATGAATGGCATTCAGAAGCAGACCTGCTAGGAGTGAGTTACACTAGTCAAGTCTTGAGATGACAAGGGACTGAATAAGTACCTGAATGGCCTGTGTGGAAAGAAATGGGCGAACCCTTCTGATGTTGAAGAGGAGAAATTGACATGAGCAGGAAAGATTAGCAATGTGAGAGGACAGATGATTGTCTATGGTTACTCCGAGATCACAAGCATTGACTGAAGGACGAATCAGAGAGTTGTTCAGGGAGATTACAAGATCTTGGTGTGGGGATGAATCAGCTGGGATGAATAGCAGTTCAGTTTTGTTGGGGTTGAGTTTCAGCTGATGAGCTGTCATCCATGATGAGATGTTTGCCAGACATGCAGAGATCCGAGTGGAGATTTGAGTGTCTGAGGGAGGAAAGGAGAGGATAAGTTGAGTGTCGTCTGCATAGCAGTGATATGAGAACCCATGTGAGGATAACCTCACTAAGAGATCTAGTATAGAGGGAGAACAGAAGAGGACCAAGAACTGAGCCCTGAGGGATGCCAGTGGAGAGTCTGTGTCGAGTAGATCCCTTCCATGTAACTTGATATGACCAGCCTACTAGGTAGGCAGCAAACCGTTGTTATGCTGAGCCACGGATACCAAAACTCATAAGGATGGACAAGAGAAACTTGGGGTTGACTGTGTCGAATGCTGCTGAAAGGTCAAGGAGGAGGAGGACAGATGACAGTTTTGCTGCTCTGGCAGCATATAGCTCCTCAGTGACAGCCGAGGGTAGGCTCTGTGGAATGTGCTGCTTTGAAGCCAAATTGGTTAGGATCATGGAGGTTTTTCTGAGAGAGATAGAGAGACAGTTGATTGTAAACTGTGTGCTCAAGGATTTTTGAAAGAGGGAAGTGATACCAGTAGGTAGGTTTCTTCAGGATGGGAATAACCCTGGATTTTTTGAATGCCGTTGGTACATGACCAGATGTTATGGAGCTATTAATGATAGTGGTGATGAAGGGGAAAAGGTCTTGAGCGATTGCCTGGAGCATTGTGGAAGGGATAGGATCCAGTGGGCAGGTGGTAGGATTGCACAACAAGATAACTTGCAGGATCTCTTCTGTTGGTAGATTAGAAAATTGAGCCAGTGAAGGGAAATACTTAATGTGTAGTGTAGTAGTTGGAGTGGAAGAGAATGTCTGACAGATTTGATCAATCTTATCATCAAAAAAGTTGGTGAAGTCTTCGCCGGTCAGGGAGGACGGAGCAGGACGAGTTAGCAGGTTAAGTAATTATGAAAAGATGTTATTTAGTTTGCGAGGATCCTGTGCAGAGATTTCCAGCTTTTCCTTGTAGAAGGCCATCTTATGGGATGAGAATTTGGACAAGAGAGTATGGTAAGAAGACAGATATGTACTTTTGCCCCCCCCCACCACAGAATAGCTCACTATCTTCAGTAA
>JAAGVU020000078.1:17609103-17637186 GCA_011763525.2 Mormyrus iriodes | reverse complement strand
GACATCCTTATTTTATAGTATTTATTTTTCACTTTTACCCCTCCCCCTTGGAAAAGCCAGCTCCCATCAGTAAGACATCCTTATTTTATAGTATTTATTTTTCACTTTTACCCCTCCCCCTTGGAAAAGCCAGCTCCCATCAGTAAGACAACCGTATTTTGTAGTACTTATGTTATACTCATGCCCGACTGCCCAATGGAAAAGCCTTCTCTCTTCAGTAATACAGCCTTATGTTGTAGTATGTTTTTTTATACTTTTTCCCATTGCTGCATACAAGCACCTACATTTGGATCCAACTTTTAAATTTAGTGAGGAGATAAAGTTGAAATTAAAAACAGCAGGACATGATATAGTCATTGACGACAATCAGTATAACTGTTTGTTCCAGAAAAATCCGGTCAGACCAGTAATTTACACTTCACCTAAAATTCATAAAAGTTTGGTCAGTCCACTGGGCCGCCTGATTGTATCTGGGAATCAATGTATTACTGAGCCACTTTCCCAGTTTGTTCATTATTATATTAAGAATTTTGTCTATCGCCTGCCTTCTTTTCTTAAGGACATGTCTGACTTCTTACATAAATCAAATGGGTTTAAAGAGGTGCATTTAGGTGGTGTTTCTATGCACAATGGATGTTACCAGTCTGTATAGGAACATTACACATGAAGAGGGATTAGACGCATTAGATTATTACCTACATAAATCCAACGTGCTATGTTCTGGATTTTTGATTTCTCTTGCTTGTGATGTCCTCACAAAAATATTTTATGTTTCAGAATATTTTTTACTAATTCAGGGTACAATGGGGTTCACCTTGCAGGGTTCACCTATGGCATCCGATTATGCCAGTCATGGGTAAATTTGAAGAGGTTATTATTTATTCAGTCAACTCTTTTCATCAATATTAATGATGTGGTACCGATATATCGATGATATCTTTTTTATGTGGAATGCATTGGAAGAGCAGTTGAAGCAGTTTCATGATTATGTTAACACTATATTGCCTTCCATATAATTTACTTTAAACTTTGAAAATAACGTTTTATCATTTTTTGGATGTATTAGTGGAAAAGAGAGACAACTGGCTACACACTGACATTTACCAGAAGGAAACGGACGGAAATACTTTCCTAGATTTCCATAGTTTTCATCCAGCGCCTTTAAAACATAGTCTACCATATAGTCAGCTCCTAAGGGTGCGACGTATTTGTGACAGGGATGATGTGTTTGAGATGCGAGCTGGAGAGTTGTGTGAGAGATTATTGAGCAGGGGTTATAGTATTGCATTAGTTGGGGACTGCTTAGATCGAATGTGTAATATTCAACGCTCCGAACTGATAAACCACATAGCACGCACTATTGGCTCTAATACCTCTGTCACATTTGTTTCCACCTTTGGCCATATCTGTAATATTTCGAAAAATATTGTGCGGCGTCATTGGCACATTTTGAGTAGTGACCCAAATATGGGGCAAACTTTCCGAAATCTGCCGCGTTTCTGCTATAAAAGAGCTTCAAATTTGAGAGAGAGCCTCATTCACTCCTATTCCCCACCCCCTGTACATCACCTGCCCCTCAGGATACCGGAGGGCAACTTTCAGTGTTTTAATTTTGTCATTTGCAATGACATGCTTATAGAAAAATGTTTTATACACCCCGATATGAATAAGTTGTTTAAGGTAAGCGGTACAATCACATGCCTATCAACCAGCCTAATCAACCAATACTGTAGCACCAAATGGCATGAATGACGATTTCTCCTTAACCTGTCATATGATGATATATGATACATATGATATGTAATATCTTATATATAATGACGGCAATCTAGTGCTATACCACTTATTTGGGGTGTGGTCTGGTGATGCCCTGGTGATATCTATTATACTTGTGCTGTTATCATTGGTTCTTCTGCAGGGATTTTTAAAAATTGGAACTGCATATGTTCAGTAGCGAACTGAGGAAGGCGTCACACCGACATGCATCAATGTGAAGACGTTCAATAAAATCGTATTGAAGCAAGTGAGCTTCTCCTACCCCGAGAGCAGACGACCCGCCCATCCCTGCCTGGTTTTATGAGCTGCCACCCTAAGTTGTCATCAACATATTTAGCAACGCTAACTCCTCCGGTGGCGTGTTTCCCGAACCACCTCGGATGGTCCATCTCGACTTTCCTCGTAGTTCATCTATTGCGGAGGAAGATCATGATGATGGAGATTCTGGCATTCTGTTAACAATGCAGGTGTTGTGTGTTCAGAAGGGGGCAGTGTGGAAAGAAAATTGGCAGGCCAGGGTGGCATTGTTGGATCGTTGTTATGTCTTAGGGCTTGGGCAGGAAGATGTTGTTTTGAAACTGGTACTGTGTGTCCTTGTCTCCCAGCAGCCTGCACATCAGCTTCGCAGGCAAGGAGACCTTGGAGAGATGGGCAGCTGTGAGAAGGGGGGGAGCACTTGCGGAAGGAATTGAAAACTGCCCTGACGGGCTAAGTTTAAGGGAGTGTATAGAATGTTGTAGATCTAGAATGTAGCTGAAATATGTTATATGCAGTCTGTAATATGGTAGAGTTTAAGTGTATAAGATTTATCATGTGCCCAGAGTATAAACTTAATAGTTTAAGCCAATTGGGACAATAGCATACTTTGTGTATCGAGCAGATTGGGCTGATATTATGTGAAAGGTGAACACCCTTATGCCAAGGTGGCCAAGAGAGGTGGAGGATTATGTTTGCTGTATATTTGAAGCTTGGTTTGTGGGTATTTTGTAACCAGTCGGGACTTAGAAGTCCTTATAGAGGATTTGGTGTTAGAGTACATCAACTTGGTGATTTTTGTGTTTGGGGTACCGGGTACCAGGGTGTGGGTGGAGCGCTGTGCTGGATTGCTGCATAAAGGAGAAAACTTCATTCACCATCTGCGAGGTCTAAGGTTTAATTTGAATAATTCAATCTGTGAAGTGACAGGATAATTTCTTCCACACAACTTCTTTTTGCCATACTTGATTTATACTTTTGCCCCTTACCCCCTGGAAAAGCATACTCTCTTCAGTAAGTTGCACTTACCCCCCGCAATTCTGTTTCTTCCCATCTCGCATCTTTGGTGGGGGGGGCTTGGTCAAGGGAATCCACCCTCCTCAATGGGAAGTGAGTTACACAGTCGGCATATGGCACAGGATCTGGGCACTGTGTTAATGTGCAGCCACCTCATCTCTCCCTTCCCCAGGGCCTGCAGAAGCCAAGCCGCGAGGAGATCACCCACGCCCGCACCGCCATCTTCAGCCCCTCCATGTTCGGCAGCACGCTGGAGGAGGTCATGGCCCTGCAGAGGGACCTCTACCCCGACCGGCAGCTGCCCTGGGTACAGACGCGCCTTTCTGAGGAGGTGCTGGGCCTCAATGGGGACCAGACCGAGGGCATTTTCAGGTGAGGGGCAGGGCGTGCAGGAGGGGCAGGGTGGGGATTCAGGGCTTATGGTAGGGTCCATTTAAGGGGGTTTAGGGTTATTCCATGGCTGTACATCAGGGGTGTATACAGGGGCAGGGCCACAGAGGCAGGGTTGCCAGCTCTCACGCATCTTCCATGACACTCACGCTTTCAGACTGTTACACTCACATGATAAATCTTATGGCAAATCTATATTATAAACCTAAAATTAGCTACATCAGAAGTATGCCTCACAAACTATTTACAAGGTAATAACATTGTTACATACATGTAAATGTATTTGCATGTGTGTGCAGACTTGTCTCGAATTGAAAATCTCACGCCAGCCAGCTGACCAAAGTTGGCCACCCTGTAGGGGCACTGGTCCCCAGCTGAACACTGACTGGCCCACTCCCCGTCACTAATTAATTGAAAACATATCATTGGCTAATGATAAGGTTGGCCCCTGTCTTTGACCTAGAATCACCGTAGGTTTAATTATTTTTAAGTGAGCTGAATTGAGATGCTGCTTTCTGTGCCCGGTTTTGCAGGGTCCCTGGTGACATCGACGAGGTGAATGCCCTCAAGCTCCAGGTGGACCAATGGAAGGTGCCCACAGGCCTGGAGGACCCACATATCCCAGGTGCCCCTAATCCGTCATCCTGAGCTCTATGTCCATGCCTTAGCATTAGCATTTTGCCAACAATCCCAGGGGGTTCATGCAGGAGAGAGACAGCAACAGACGCATATGAGAAACACACCTGTGATGTGAGCTAACACACTGCCAGAATCGTTCTTGTCAAGCTTTCTTTTTAACACATAATATAATCTTTGTTTTTATTTTTAATACAAAATTATCTCCAGTTCTAGTACTAGGTATATCCTCAAGACAAAAACAGAGTGTATTTCCTCATACCCTGTGTATGTATCGACTAATGTTATGGTCACATGCATAATCCCAAAGGTTTACATACTCATACAGATGTATAAACCCTGTCTATACTAGAGGCTGCTGGGACTAAAACCCAGCACAGACAGGCAGGTCTGACAGTGTCTGTGTCTCGCTCTGGTTATACGTGATGATGTAAGACGAGACCATGAGTGTGAATCAGGCTCCTCCGTAAATGGGACATGGCAGTTGCAACCTCTCCAAGGTGGAGAGTAGAGCGTCGAACAGTCAAAAATGCTGGTATACAGTACAAATAGCACTGCAATCAGTGTTTCCACCTTAGCCAGTATCTCCTGGGTAGTGTACCTTCTAGTCAGTGTATGTAATCTGCATGACATGGTTACCAAGCAGGAGTGGAACTTGGGAAATATCCTTCCAGGGCTTTGCGTCGTGGTCAGTGAACATAGAGATGTGTGTGTGTGTGTGTGTGTGTGTGTGTGTGTGTGATAGAGAGCCATCTTATTTGCTTGCTGTTAGGATGCCTAGCACAGAGTGTGTGAGCTCACAGCAGACTATGTCGAGTGACTGCCCACCTGGCCATGCCTCCTCCCCCCCCAGCCTCCCTGCTTAAGCTGTGGTATCGGGAGCTGGAGGAGCCACTCATCCCTCATGAGTTCTATGAGGATTGCATCTCAAACTACGACAGTCCCGAGGCCGCCGTCAGGGTGGTGCTGGGGCTGCCCCATATCAACAAGCTGGTGCTGTGCTACCTCATCCGCTTCCTGCAGGTCAGTGCTGCTTCCTGTCTGTCAGCCTGTCTGTTCCTTTGCTACCTCACCCTCTTCCTGTATGCCGATCCCACTGGTCCCTCCTTACCTTACCCACTTCCTGTGTGCCTATCCCACTGATCCCTCCCTACCTCGCCAACTTCCTGTTTACGAATCACATTGGTCCCTTCCTTCCTCATCCACTTCCAGTTTGCCAGTCCCACTGATATCTCCCTACCTCACCCACTTCCTCTTTGCCCATTCCACTGGTCCCTTCCTGTCTCATCCACTTCCTTTTTGTCTTTTGTGATGCAATTGCGATGCAACCTCTCACCTTGTGCTTCTCTCTAATTCTCCAACTTGTCTCTGTCCTATCCCACCTCCCAGCTCTGACCTCACTGATGCCATCTCCCCCCTTCTCTCTCTCTCACCCCTCGCACCTACATCCAGGTGTTTGCCCAGCCCGCTAACGTGGCCATCACCAAGATGGACGTGAACAACCTGGCCATGGTGATGGCCCCCAACTGCCTGCGCTGCCAGTCGGATGACCCACGGGTCATCTTCGAGAACACTCGCAAAGAGATGTCCTTCATCCGCGTGCTGATCCAGAGGCTGGACACCAGTTTCATGGATGAGGTCCTATAGCTGGTGGGACACACACACACACATGCACAAGGTCCCGCAGTGTCACGCATGAGCACGTGCACAGAGGAACAGAGGGTCACGTGAGCGTGCATAAGAGAGTTTATTCACCTTCCAACCCACACACACAGACACAGACACAGACACACACAAAAGTGCCATCTTTGATATTAACAAGACGAAAGCCGATATCAAAGACACAGAACATTGTTTTCCAGAATGCATCCACACATACATGTGCTAATATTGCAATATTGTCATTGTGTTACCAAACCGCAAAGGGACAGTTGGACACACAGACAGGCAGGCAGGTGACTCTGATTCCAGTTCTGTACCACCCCTACCCTGAGGGAAGCTGCTGTTGTACCCTTAGGAGGGCACTTGATCTGGATTGGCTTAGGTGAAAAGGGTGTGTCTAAATATGAGATTTATAGGGGTGACTCACAGGCTTCTGCAAAGCAGAAAAAAATGTCACTGAGAGAGGAGGATACTTTCTGTAGGCTTTTATCGGGGGAGGAGGAGCTTCCGTTACTTCCAAGGACCAATGCTGTTGGAGGAAATCTGCAGGATTCTGTCTTTATTTCCTCCTGTAGTTTAAGCTGTTTAAGTACGATACAACAGGGTGGTGTCGGTAGTTTGGTTACCGAGGCCCGGTGGGTCTGCCGTAAAGCCAAACTCCGGGTTTGCTCAGGTTCCAGGACCCTCACCCTTCACCTGGGCCTGGCTCACGTTTGCTGGGTCAGTGATGTGGTGGCTTGAATCGTGGGTCAGGTTTTGACTGGCACAATTAAGCTCATAGCTGAATTTCACTGCTGCCTGCCTTATACTAACCTGTCAATCCTAGCTAATCGCCCAACCTCTCACAGCCTTGATTCAGTTATCTGACTCTACTCCCAGATCCCATTTCGTGATATTCCATTCCATGGTGTGCTTTAACATTCTATTTCCTGATATTCCTCACATTCATTTCTCTTAGACATTCCATTCCACTTCCAACACAAAGTTACAGGTAAACTGCCTTAGTTTATGATGTCGTTAACTGTTATTTACTTAGTGACAAGAGTCGATAAAGTTTGGTTTGAACTGACTGAAAAAAATGGAACAAAATTGGTCTGATGGTTTAGTTAGCACCAGGACATACTACAATACAGGAATCAACTATTTTACATAAGACATCAAAAAGTTCAAGGAAAATATTTTTAATATGTCAGAGTGAAAATATATTAACTGCCACTTTTATGTATGAGATTTATACATTTAAAAGTTTCACAGTACAAATATTCAGAAATAATTTTACAGATAACCTGCATATTAAATCCACAGTTAGTATATTTTGGACTTCACGTTTCAGAAATGGTTTCATACAACATTTTTCTTGTATTTTACAATGCGTCGTTACACGACGGTCACTTAAATGCCCCATCTAGTCTGCTGGCCAGTCTGTCTGTTAGTGATACAGCCAGGTATCTTGTGAGCCTGTTTGAGCTGATCAAGTGGTATGGGTGTAATTTTTCTATTGTTACTGGAATTGTTTATAAAATTGTTGTTTTTAGGAGAGTTTTTAATTTTTTTAGGGAATGTTTATTTTATCCATCTCGACTGAGCTCTGGCAAATTCCTTTTCAGCATGTGAGAATTTGTCATGGTTAGATTTGACTATGATCCTACGACGTGTGAGAAAACTCCCATGTGTGTCCTGGAGTGTTTTACCGGGTGTCAAAGGAATCACACCTGATTTTAGCACATTGATATCACTGGAGAGACCCCTCCCCTCCAATTTTTCTCTAGATCCTGATTGGTCAGCATAGCTCCACCCACAGCATAGTCACACCCTACAAATAAGGAGTATCAGTATATGTCAGGTGGGCTGCTCTTCTTATAAAATGAGCCTGACAGGTTTATGTTCATTTGAAATTATTTACAGATCTGTAAAAAGTAAATCATATGTGAATAACACATGTAAAAAAATGTAAAATCAACATGAGTCATGAGAATAGGGTTTAGATCTGCAGATATGGAGTTAATAGCGTGTCTTGGTATATTTTTTGTTAATATATGAAAAATAAAGAGTTAAAGAGATATAAAATGAAATCTATGCCCTTGTGGCTATTTAGGAGTGGGGTTTAAATATCTACAGTACTTCTGTAGAAATTTTAAGGGCAAATCCTGAATCTCTGCCCAAGGTCAGAACCTGGTACCATTCCATTCAAAGTTGCAAGATGTCTTCTCGATGCATAACCTGTCCGTCTGCCATTGATCACAGAGTTGCCATAGTAACGCACATAGCTGTACAACAAGGTGCCTGAGTTTAAAATGTTCCCTGTGCTGGTCTATACATCCCAATCTGTACAATAACTCACTCAAGGGGCACTGGTTGTGGTGGCGAGTGGAGTGGAGGGGGATGCAGATTTGGGGTGGGATGTACATTTTAAAGAAAAACAGGCAATGGTATAACATATTTGAAATGTGACAACAAAAAAACAATCTTTTAGCTTTTTAAAATGTTTCCAAAAAATGTTTGTGTTATTTATTTTGTATATTTACTGTACTTTTTTATTCTGTCACTCCTGTTGATGTTTGTTTGATTGCCAATGCCCATATTGTTATGATATATATATAGTTATTAATGATTATATACAGAAAGGCAGCAGAAATGCCTCCCCCCCCCCCAACAGTGACCCCAGCTGCCGCTCTACACCCCCCATTCCAAAGGTTTCTGATTTACAGAAAAACGACACTCTCTCCTCACCCTCCATGTGACAGCAGCAGTTAGGGGAGGAAACAGGACATTATTTAATAAATGATTGAAATATGACTTCTGTCCGTATTGTTTTTTTCAGTGACAGTCATCCTGCTGTTCAAAGGATACCATTTGATAAAAGCAATGTGATCACCTAGCTGGAATTGGGATTCCCTCTTCCGGGAAGCCAGTAACAGGATGAGGAATGCCACACCTGTAACAAGTTTACAGGGGATGACATCTGGTTTGGATGTGGACTTTGAAGGCTAGATTTTGAGATATTTACTTAAAAAATGTCAGCGTTAGCCTATTCAGAACCGGCCCCTTGGTTTATAATCATTAATTATGTCCGAAACTTTTTCCCAGGCTGAAATGCTATATTCAGGCTCTCCTGCCTCAGAACTGTAACCTGTTGGGATCTGATGTGCAGTTGTAATTGTCTGACTAAATTTCCCATACCGTCAAGCTCTTTGGATCTGGCTGGTGTCCCCTGGAGTTTGAAAACACCTCAGGGTGCACACAGGATGCTTCGAGGACCTTTTGTGACATGTTTGCTCTTCACAAGGGACCCGCAGCAATGTGTGAAAACCATACAGGCCTCTTCTGGGGTAGTAAGCTGGGAGTTGCCGACATAGACCCTCAGGAAATGGACCAACCTCCTGATGTCAGAGACCCAGTGCCTGTTTTGTTGTGTGGTTCCCCTTGTTTTGATACCAAAGCTGCCATCTTTTGTTTTCAGGCCTCCCTACTGTTGTTTCTATTATGCTTCTATTTTCATCCACAAATACAGTCCTTCTTCCTTCCTGCCATCCCTTGGTCACAAGCTTCTGTTCACCATCCTGCCCGGAACGAATCGTATGATGCTAAAACTAGTAGCATTAGCGCTGGGCAATTCAAATGTGCATGCTAAGCTTCCCTGTTCCCTGGAGCAGAGGAATATGGCCTCGGTTCACTGTTGGCCTGTGTGAAGCAGTCCCATGTTCATTAAGTCATCGAGGACTCGCTAAATACACTGAAATATTCGAGCCACTGGCCTGTTGTGGCAGATACAGCACTAAATCCAGATTTAATGAGCTTCTGGGGGGCGCTGGTTGGTTTTGGGGTTGAGGCTGGTCGTCGCTCCCCATTCGACAACTTTGACGGTTCCCAATACCCCCCCCCCCATCCCTTACACACACACACCTTTGATGAACATAGCAAGGGGGGCTCTGACAAACTGAAACAGACCAGGGGCTCCTGACCATGTTAATGTGCCTCTGTTACAGTATGTCAACTCTGGTGTGGATGGACAGGTTCATGGCCATCTAGCATACCAGGCATTTTCCTGGTGGACCGATGGGTTAGTGGACCAGCAAAATGTATTGTGGGGGACCCTCCCCAAGCCCCCACCCCCGGCAAATTTTTTTATGGAGGACCCCAAAGTTCAGGGTAGATATTTAACCCCAGTCCAGTCCAGACAAATAGTCTCTCATTTTGACAGCAATTTCAAGTTCATTATGTAACATGACTCACAAGGTTATCAAGCCAAAAGTGCTTTCTTTACAAAACCACTCTTAAAATACATGTATTCTTTCTCCTGTCAATGACCCTTACAGCAAAGTGACTCCACCTTCACAAGAAGTCAGACACATATAACATCATAAGAAAACAGTGAATAAGTATTCCTTTTAATAAATCAGACACAGAATAAGAGTAAGATACCATAACGATTTAACACAGGGATTAAAAACTGCTGAAAAACTATGAACTAAATCGATTTTCCTCTCAATAGGGACGGTGTGTTATAATCCAAGGTTTCAGAAGAGGTATTTAATGATACATACTATGTTAAATTTCAGTCTTCTCACACAAATAACATCACATATAGTTCAGCCATGCATATATGTACATCCAATTCTCCTACTCCGAGGGACAAGGCGTTTGACCTTCGGACAGCGAAGCGCAGCCAATGACAGATGTGTGCGCGAATTTACGCGGATGTCATGAGATCACGTGACAATCTTCGTCGGAAGTTCCGCCTGGTGTTCGCGTCAACAATCTGGCAGCAGCATCCGGAAGAGGGAGGTGTGCGTCACTTAATAGATGTATGTGACACTGTAACGGGTAAGCGTGGCATTGCATTATCTTTGCTATTTTATTAACATTACTGTTTTATGCATTCGCACTTAATTCTTTTTTAATGTTGGTACCCGACTGCGTACAATCGGCTCGACATTGTCCACGTTACCCTTTCATCGGTCGCCTGCAGTTGCTGTTTATCTGTTTGTAAAGTACGTCAAAGATCTCAAATAAGCTTCGCCCTCATCGATTGAAATGTTGGTTGATGGATTGCGTCTGTAGAAACCTGATTTTTTTTTGTATGTTACAAAGTTACGGTTCCCGAAACGTTTTGGAGGTGTGTGGATGAAAGTTGCTGCAGAGAGCTATTTTCTTCATTTTCCTTTGACTAAGTCGTGGCGTAAACGGGAAACGCAGGTCCAGGAAGAGGACAGAGCACTGACGTGGCAAACCTTTATTGTACTCGGAATTAAAATATTCTAGGTTCTCAGTAAATCTGACAGTCCTGTCTGGCTCTTCCCGACTGCAAAGTACCTTTGCAAACATTAAACTTTTTTTATAAGCTGCATTGTGCTGTTAGGTAATTGGGTGGCTTAGTGGGTAGCGCTGTTACGTCACATGTCCAGCTTAGGGCGTTTGCTCAGTAGCTGTGTGTGTATGTGCCCTATGATGAACTGGCATCCCTTCCAGGGTGTACCCCTATGCTGCCTGGGATAGGCTGCTGTTACAAATTGGACGATTGGATTGTGCTATTTGTATTTCTAGTGAACAATTGTCCTTAACTCTGGGGACTTCTAGTCACTTTGCACAGTGTGACCACGATGTAGCCTGGCAGTAAATGCTGACCATTGCCTTTGCTCCCAAGCATCCACAAGGATGGAGACGCAGAGAGCGCCGATGCGTGTGATGGTGACGGGTGGTACAGGCCTGGTGGGCCGGGCGATCGAGCAGGTGGTCCGGGCCCAGGGGGAATGCAAGGAAGGGGAGCAGTGGATCTTCCTCTCTTCCAAGGATGCGAACCTCAGGTGGGTGTTTACTGCCGTGGAGTTGTTCGTGTCTGTGTGTCTGTGCAGGCAGGCACACACTGATCGCAGTACGTCCTCTTTGGAGCAGGGATCTGGGTGAGACGCAGGCCCTCTTCAAAAAGCACCAGCCCACTCACGTCATCCACTTGGCCGCCATGGTGGGGGGTTTGTTCCGGAACATGAGAGAGAACTTGGACTTTTGGGTAGGGTTTAACCCCCCAACCCCCCCCCCGGGTAGTTTAGATAAATAACCAAAATGTTTTTTTGAAAGTCTTTTTCTTCTCACAAAAGTCAGGAGACACCAGGATGCTGTTGCAGCTAAAATGGGTTGTTTTGAGAAATTTGTGTCCCCCCTCCAGAGGAACAACGTCCACATAAATGACAATGTGCTGCAGACAGCCCATGAGATGGGTGTGGTCAAAGTGGTGTCCTGCCTGTCTACCTGCATCTTCCCTGACATTACCACCTACCCAATTGATGAGACCATGGTAAGCTCTGGTTGTTTTGTGACAACACAAGGCCACAAGGGGGACATTATGGTTAGAGACCTGGACCAAAAATAACTGTAGAACTATAATCTGTGTTGATAAAATTAATTCTGTGAATGAGTCATTAAAGATGTGAAATTAGAGTTGAACCCTGTGGCCCCCATAGATCCATAATGGCCCCCCACACGACACCAACTTTGGTTACTCGTATGCAAAGAGGATGATCGATATCCAGAACAGGTGAGCCGTCCTGCTCTCCCTCTGCCGGTACTAGAAGCATTGACCTGGTTTGGTCCCCAACTTGACAGTGGGTAGCAGAGTGGTCCAGTGTACTGTCAGTCACCTGGCATGACATTTTACAGCGGTTGGGAGGGTGGAAGGCTTTGGGGGGTGTGATGCCTGCTGTAAGTACAGGATAAGCACTGGGATCTTGGAGACTCAGGTCGGGGGGTAGTGGAGTCCTTATTTGTCCCTGGTTGGCCTTATCCTGGTTTTAACCTGGATCAGTAATGTGTGTGCGTGTGTCATCAGGGCTTATTTCCAGCAGCACGGCCGACACTTCACTGCAGTTATCCCCACCAACGTGTTCGGACCCCATGACAACTTCAACATTGAGAATGGACATGTACTGCCCGGGCTCATTCACAAGACCTACATCGCCCGCAGTGCGTAGCCCCCACACACAGACACAAACACATATACTTACACATGCACAGATATATGCATACACACACACACACACACACACAGATACAGAATACACACGGACTGATGCAGACATATGCACACATAGACACACGTATGTTTATTTGTTTTTCTCCAGTCAGTGCATAAGGGTATAGCAGTAACTATATAAATCAGCAAACACAACAGATTTTGTGCTGATTTCATTTAAGAAAAACACACAGTAGTGTTTTTATCAGACACCATTATTTATTTATTTTTTACATGGGAATTCAGATAGTTTCGGTGTGCACTGATATAATGCTGCTGAGCCAGTTCTATTGGTGTGATGACTGTTACTGCGCCCCCCCCCCCATCTTCCTACTGCAGAGATGGGGTCTCCGCTGGAGGTGTGTGGCACTGGAACTCCTAGGAGACAGTTCATCTACTCCTTGGTGAGCATGTCATTGGCACCCGCCACTTATGACAGCATTGACACAGCTAATGTCATGTTTCATGAATTGGGGATGAATCCTCCATCCTCTAAAACACAAGACCCGATAGACCTAGCTAGTAAGCTATAGATTATTATTCTTAATAATAATAATAATAATAATTATTATTATTATTATATAGATTTATTCATACTGAAGTGCTTTTAATGAGGTCGGCAGGTCAAATACCCCAAAGCTAAATGTGGTAATTTTTTATGTCAGCTTATGTTGTAACACGCAGAGTTAGGTCAAACCCCATAATCCAGTCTACAAAAATGTATGTTTGATCATTTTAATTTGGTGTCAGTTTCACTAGCTGCAGAGGGAGTGTTGAAGCTGATTTGATGATGTGTGATGCAATGGTCAGGGGTCAAAGGTTATGTTCTAACCCCTCCCCCCACAGGACCTGGCGCGTTTGTTTGTCTGGGTGCTGAGGGAGTATGATGAGATTGACCCAATCATACTCTCTGGTGAGTGCTCTGTAGTAGTGTAATCAAGGCTGGGTTCCCCGACCTACTTTGAAGAATCCAGTATTCCATCTAGCTATTACTGAGTGTTGTCATTTTGCAGTAATTATAAATTCTCCAGTTTCACACATTGCTTTAGTGTTATGGGGAATATATGTTTGTCGTTCACCATACAAACCTCTACACATTCTACATGTTTGACAGTGCAGTCAACATTTTTACAAAAGATATTTTGGAGGTGCTCTCATAGTATGAAATCAGAAATTGCTGTTGATTAGCGGCTGTGGTTTGTTCTAAAATTAACTTTATTAACTTTGTTTTTTTGACAATAACAGTGGGTGAGGAGCAAGAAGTTTCCATTAAGGAAGCGGCAGAGTGTGTTGTCGAAGCTCTAGGGTTCAAAGGTCCAGTACTTGTATCCTTTTTGTGAGGTCAGATTTACTTTTTTGATATCAAGGAAAACTGAAAGGCTTTTGATGTCCTCTTTTAATGTTGAGATATGCAAACTCATTTTCATTCATAAAAAAACCAAGGGTCCTGTCTGGGTCATTAACTTCTATGTTTTTAGCATTTTCCCTGACCTTTTGACCTCAGTTTGACACCAGCAAAGCAGATGGGCAGTTTAAGAAGACGGCCAGCAACGCCAAGCTGCGGCGTTACCTCCCCGACTTCACCTTCACCCCGTTCTCACAAGGTCAGGATGTGGGGGGCACGTTCGTATTCTGTCATAGGAGATTTCTGTCAGAGACTTTTGGGGTGGCTATTATGGATTATTTGCATGGTTAAGTGAGATTAGAACCTGTGACCCACTGGTTTAGTATAGTAGTATGGAAGTACTTAATGGAGATGTGAGAGAAGCTGCATACCATTTTTAAGGTTTCACATGCTGTTGTGCCCGATTCGTTTTCAATTGGCTTTCCAGCGATGAAGGAGACCTGCGATTGGTTCGTGGCCAACTATGACACTGCCCGCAAGTGAGACTCAACTGAACCTGCGAGGGAGACCGAATCCCCATACACCCCACTTTGTACACTCACTGACAGATGAAAACTACAGTAAAGACACACCCCCTTATTGGTTTTGTTAATCGTTTTTATTTGTACTTTTAGACATTAAACTGCTGCAAAACAAAGGCTGAATAAAGGGCCTACGGTGACTGCTGTAATTCTCTGCATGTGTCTGTTACCATCCCTTCAAGAAAAATCCATTTATAATGTTAAAAACATAGGAGCAGTCATCTAATCTTTGAGTGTGTGGCAGCAGGCTGGATCTGGGATTAAGATGTCATTCCTCAAATCTGCTAGTCACTTGTCACCTTAAATAGATCCCCCCCCCCCCCCCATGCTCCTGTGGTGTTATGGCTCTGGTCTGCAAGTACCAGACTGGCTTATTTCCACTCACACTGGTTTGGCGCAGCTCCTAGAGCTGTGGTCCAGGTCCAGGTCTACAGTCCTCATTGGATAGTCAAGCTGAGTACTAAGGGTCCCCTAATCAGCTGTGCAATTCCCTGACATACATGCAGAGCACTGCAAAGGAATGGTCAGGGGATGGTACTGGGAGGCATTTGGTGCTGAAGACAGCTCTAGAAAAGGGTGAGCAGCCCATTTTAGAAGCCCAAGGCACAGCAGAGCTAGACACCAAGTACAAATCATTTATTTTTAATAAAACCACACATTTTAAATATCACAGCTACTTAGACATTGTAGATGAAGACAAGCATTCAACGAACTGCCACAATGTTAAAACGTTGACCTCAGCCCTTCCGTAGGGGGTCTGAAAACATAACAGCGGTGCATTTAAGATATAAGAGGAGCTTCTGTTCTTGAGGTCGGTGGCGTGGGGTTGAGGGTGGTGTAGGAGATGTGGCCTCCCTCGTGAATCCTGCAGTAGTCCTGGCCAAGAATGGCCCTCTTCTTACATGGCTGGCCCATCTTGGTGGTGCCCCGGCAGAGCAGTCTGCTGGAGGCGGAACTGTAGAGGGAGAGGGGAGGAGTCACATTCTGCATGGTCTGAAGGGGAAAAAGTCGGCCAGCTTAAGCCCGGTTTTCCTGCATGTCCCACAAACATACATGCCCCTGAACGAATGGCAGCCAGAGCAGTATAGCGCACACCCAGGGATTCAGATTTTGCAGGAAGGATGAGGGCTAGCGCTGTAGTGTACAGGGAACATACCTGTTGCTACCGAGCGATTGGTTGGGGCTGGAACAGCACGACGACTCGCCTACAGCATCCAGAACAGCTCCCAGGTGCCTTTGACTGAAACCCTCCAGCAGTCCCTGCCCAAAACCAGTGACTCATTTTAGAGCAGGAACCATTCAAATGAATATACAAACTGCATCCAGACGTGCAAGATCAACAGGAGAGCTTCACATTCAGGCTTACTGCCGAAAGACTAGGCCGTCTTTTGGTCCTTGGAGTAGAGTGGCTTGGGGTACCCAGGTTGGGTACAATGAATCGGGGCTCACAGATCCGGTCAGTGCTGGTCAGGCAATGGCCATCTATTGCAGGGGACAAGTGCGGTAAGTTCGAACCTGCTGACAAAACCCTATTACCCCCAGGGTCTAGTACGCCTACTAATAGCTGATGTTCATGCAGATGTCACCAGAGAGGCGTGTGGAGGTAGTACACCTTCTTCCTTAATAGTATACTTGTGAAGGGTTCTCCCCATCTCAGCATGAGAAGAACATCACATACATGCTGAGTGGAGCTGAAAAGCAATGCATCCACACAGGGGCATAGCTAGAACTTCGGGGCCGCCTGGCAAAATACTGCCTTGGAGGAGAGGTTACATTTTTGGGCCTCTAAAGTGCTTAGCTCCATGAATCTTCCAGGGTATCCATGCCCTTATGACACTCCTGCATGTACATCAAACAGATCAGGAGACTAGAGGATTGTGGGTAGGAAGAAGGGTTATAGTGAATTTACACACCAAAAGCAAAGCTGTCCTGAGCCAGCAGGGGATCATGTTCCAGGGCCATGCCACTGCCAACAGCATTTCTGGGAGCAAGAGGGACATACAGGTCAGTTGATGTTGAGGTAGCAGAAGATGTGAGAAAAATCGCAAAATCATGCCACTCACCTCTCAGGCGTGGAATGGCTCAGACGTGGACGTTTGGGGCTCCTGGGTCGGACATCTAGGTGCTGTTCTAAAGGAGGGGCAAGGGCAGGCTTTTTTGCCCCGAGTCTGGACACACCCCTAAGCAGCTGCAGGAGGAACCAGTGACCTGGAGCAAACACGGTCCAAAGTCATCCCCCCTAACCCTGAAAAATGTTCCAGTCCACTTAAAGGCCTTTGTTCCCAGCCTCACCCAAGGAGAGCGAGACGAGGAGCAGGCTGAGTCCCGTCAGGTCCAACGAGGGCTGCTGGTTGAGCTCTGCTGCAGCATTGAGGGGAACACTGACCAGTAGGGCAGCGCGGGTGAAGCAGGGGCAGTGCAGAAAGCAGAGCAGCAGTGCCACCAGCAGAAAGTACCCAGCATGCACTGCACACACCCATAGGGCAGACAGACTCATGCCTGGGAAATCACATACACACACAAAAGCTCAACTCCTGAAAATATTTCAACTCCTTTTCAGAGGCTTGAGAGAATATCCATCTAGACGCACCCGCCCAGCCTAAGTAGCTCTGGATTAGGTACAGCCGCTCCTCCAGCCGGCTCTGCATGCTGTCCAGATACTGCAGCATGTATCCGAGGGTGCCGTTCATGCGCTCCAGCTTGCCCATCAGCTCAGTGTAGTACTGGGCTGTGCGGTTCTGGTACTTGAGGAACCCTGAAAGGTTGTCTTCTGGAAACAGTAGTGGTGACAAAAGGAAAGAAAAAAAAAAAAAAAAAAAAAAAAACCACCACACGCACACACGCACACACGCACACAGGGTAAGCTGCCAGTAACGTCCTGTAATCACAAATAGATTATTGCTAACAACCACCTTAAGGGCATCAGCTTTAACATACCTATTTTGCTATAGATGTCCTGAGCACGACCCCTGACCTCAGCCAGGTCCTCCAGAATAGCCTTGTGTCCATCATGCAGGTCTGAACCTTGACCTTTTAGTTGACTGGTGACATTTTCTGTGCAGAGAAATGTGATGTGGACGATGGAGCCAAAGTTGCAGATCGTTACATTCCATTTACAGAGCTCCCAGAACACAGCAATATGTATACTGGTTTTTGCTTTGATTGGGATGTTCAGGAAGATTAGTTACAGGACTAGATTTAGAACTTTGGGTGGTCTAGGTGGTCCACATCTCCTCACCCATCCTCTGGGTGATCCCCTGGATGAGCCTAGCCACCAGCTCCTGCCCTGAGGCGATGAGGGCCCTCTCCTGGTTGAGCCGCTCCAGGTTAGAGGCGATTGAGCTCTCCATCTGCTCCTGGCCCACCTGCAGCTGGCTCTGCTGCTCCTGCAGGGTGCTGTGGCCAAGCAGTAGCTTCTCGAGCGAGGCTGCCGTCAGTTCCTTCAGCTCCTGCTGGCCTTCCTTTGGAGACACAGGACAACACCAGAGCCAAAAGTCAAGAATCAAGACAGATCTAGGATTGGCTGAGCAACTCAGAGGAGGACTTTGGTTACTTTTAAGCCGAATTTGGGAAAAGGGGAGCACCAACACCTGGACCACAGAGGGGACAGCAGGGGAGAGCTGACGCCGGGACAGGCTGCACCTTGAGGTCTTTCATGGCATCCAACTGGCTGGTGGCAGTGGCAATGAGCGCGTTGACAGTAACTTCTGCCCTCCTGCGGAAATGTTGTTGGCGTGTGGCATAGCAGACGGAGCGCGCCCGATTGCTCACGATGTGGTAGGCGTTCCACGTGTCCGCGTCCATCTCCGCTGTGCATTGCTTTAGAGACTTGGGGGGGGGGGGGGAGCAGCGGAGTGAGCTGAATTCACCCGGGGCCAGTCCACTGTGCTAAGGATGCATTCACTGAACACAGAACTACAGAATTTCACCCCCAGCTGCCACCCGGTTCATACCATCTCCTCAGTGCAGGGGTAGGTCCTTCGTCCCTCCACCTCTGACTGGCAGTTGAACAAGACCACACCCAGCTTGGCAAGCTGCTCCTCTGATAGGCTGCTGCACGTACTCTTCAGCTGGGCAATGACCTGGTTAGAGGGGCTTTGTTACACTGGGTTGGTAGTCCCCCCCCCCCATGTTAAACGTGGGGACATTTCCAATTCAATAGTCAATAATGATCAGGATCATTCAGAGAACATAGGGGTAGCATGTAAGGGAACGAAATGAAGTCCTGAGGTCTCTTTATATTCTTAAATATATAGTCTTAAAAAAAGGCCCTCAACAGAGTTGTATTGTAGTTAATTTTATTGAAAAAATTGCATCTAAAAATGACTTGGATTATTATTATTATTATTATTATTATTATTATTATTATTATTATTACACATCGATATGACTAATGTATTGTAAATGGATGCAACCTGGTAAACCTTATACATTGAGCTACACCTGTGATGCACTGTTTGGCATTGCCTGTAATGAATGACTGGTTGGACTCTCGCGTTGCACCCCCTGCAAGAAAAGTCTAAGATCATCTATGCTTCTTCATTAATACAAGCATTTTCTACCTAAACGCTAGACAGGACACCATTCCTGACCGTTTTAACACTATATTCTAAACATTTTAAACGGTGACCTGCACCGGGGCCCCGCAGCCGTACCCGATAATGGCAGCTGTCCAGGGGGCTCAGCTCCATTAGCTTAGCCTCCGCCAGGAACTTATCATCGGCCAGGGCCATCTCGAACTGAGGCACGGCTTCACCCACCGGGCCAGGGGCCACGGGAGCTGGGGGGTCAGCCGGCTTCCTCAGCCAGCCGAAAAAGGCAACCGCCGGTCCACATCGAGAGGCCAGCGTCCATAGTGCTAATGCCCACGTCAATGTCCAGCGCAGGTGGGGCAGTTTCATCTAACGGGGAGAGGAAAGAGGAGGAGTGACTCCGATCTGAAAAGGTGCTTGATGGAAAAGCAGCACGAATCCTTTCACGCGATGCTGTGCAAAGCCTTCGACGCGAAATATACTGTTAGGAAAAATAGGCAAAGATTAGGAGTTGACAGGGAGAGAACAAATAAGTACACTCAAGGAAATAAGGCACGAAGACTATATACCCCTAGTCTACACTGAAACTTTACCACATGTCTGGGCATGTTTGACAAAGGAGACCGTGGTCTCATCACACTTACGGAGTTTTAAAAAAGACAAATGGCAATTAATTACTTATAACGAAAAATGTTGCGCAGCACTTGCAAGGCAGAATAACCCCGATCACACTTACCTCAATCACCTGAAATAACCTGCTACCTTTTCCCGGCAAACCCACACAGCAATCCTTTCCCCCTCCGACCCAATTGAGTAACACAATTTAAATCCCAATGGCTCAGCCAATCAGATCAATGCTACTCCAGCCCCCCCCCCACCACCCCCTTCCCATCAGTTCATGTTTTATTCAAAAGATTTTACTCAAGTCGCAGGTAAATGCTCTTAACGTATGTCTAATGTAAGAAAACAACCCAACACCACGAATATGGTATGAGTATAAGGATAATCATGTTATCGTCATTATGATCAACGACAAAATATTTGATCGACAAAAGATTTGCCGAAAATGAGGAACTCCGAAAAGGTGTTCAGTTGTCCGTCCTTTTATGGGCGCTCAATATTTCCCCGGGTTACTACGTAGTCGTCCCTTTTTCAACTAACGTGTCTAAATTTTGTGTAAAACAGTTTTTCTTTCAAGTCATATGGGTTTTTGTAACAATTTTTACGTGATATGAGACTAACTACGGATAACTGATACAGTTGTTTTACATACTTGTAAACTACCTGTTAAATTGGAATTACGTTCCACTTAACCTAAAGATCGCGATATTAAGGGGTACATCATATTTACCGGCTTTGGGTGAGACAAGTTGTCTTATTGATTACTGAGGATCGTTACTTTACATTTCTTTACTAACAAGGGCATACGTGTAGTTATGTCGTATTAATAATAAAGAGTCATTTTTCCGATCCGATTAAATTAGTGAAACCGGAGCAGAGAGACCCTGGTACAGGTACTAGATTGAAACTTTTCACGCTGTTAATCGTGTCGGCTTTTTTCATGGATGTTTTACTATTATGTAAAACACGCGATGCTCAACAACATCTTGTTAACTGGCGATAATCAAGTTTAATACTTGTATACATGATACAGATGCGTCTTGATCATATTGGTATGAAACATTAACATCTGGTCTGGTACTTTTCACAACAAGGTTTCACTACTACAGTATGGAGACATCCGAAGTGAAGATAGGGTTTATTGGTGCAGGAAATATGGCCTTTGGCATAACCAAGGGGATCTTACTTTCAGGTAAGAAAGTCCAAGGTTTTACGTAGTAGATATCTGTAAGTCTGTATAGCCCTTATAATCACTTCACGGCAAGTTTGCTCTCATCTACAGAGATGGAGTTGGCGGAGGCGTAAAGAGAATTTTCCCACGGGGATCAATAAAATATCAATTATTAAATTATTGCCTGAAGGATTTTCAGTCGGCATATTTTTTCTGTTTTTATATATTTATTATTGCTTTTCTAGCGCTTCTGTCCCTAGTATTCTGAACAATTTACATTGATACTTCTATACGCTGCTAGATATACATCTTGCGAACTGAATCATGTCCAAAAACAGCAAGCCCCCCCAGGAACATGAATACGCAATCCAGTTTACTTTAGTTTAATTTCATAAGCGAGTGCGCTACCTGCTGGTACAGCAGCCTCTTTACAGCCGTTCTCTTACTCCGGTATGCTGCCTTGCAGGGGGCGTCCTAGCCAGGAACGTGACGGTGAGCGCTCCCTCCTCCAACAACTTCGGACGCTTTCAGGTACTTAAAGTGCTCAGCCTGCTATATGTCTCCTGTCTTGTTTCCGTGCCTAATTATCCCTGGGGGGAAAAAACACTGCACATGCAAAGCATAATAAGCACTTAATTTACGTTTTGTATCAAAGAATTAGCATCAGTGATGGCTGATGCAAATTGAAAAAAAGTAAGCAAGAAGATAATATATTATATTATAAAATTAATATATAATAGTGATGGTGGTTGAAGTGGCTTCCCATTGGCTCTGTAAAAAGCGCTTTGGGTGTCTTGAAAAGCGCTATATAAACGTAACATTCATTCATTCATTATACAATATTACAATGGTGATTTTTTTCCAAAGAAGGGAGAAAGTGTCTTTTTAACTGGCAATAAAATTTTAGTAGTTATTGCACAGTTACTTAGTGACGTTTCATAATTATCAAAAATCTAGGAGGTACTACCATCCCTACCTCTATGGAGCAACCACCTCTAATTTAGCATGTGAAGGATGATTATATAAGTGCTGTAATTATAGATGTGGTATATTATAGTTATAGTTATTATTACTTTTTTATTTCCCTCAGCCTGAATCCTGTTATTGCCTTCCACTCTCAGGAGCTGGGAGTAGCAGTGACCCACTCTAACACAGAGGCAGTAGCCGCTTCGCGTCTCATCTTCGTGGCCGTCAAGCCTTACCTGGTCCCAGCGATCCTGCGTGAAGTCGCCCCTCACATTACCCGGGAGCATGTTGTCATCTCTGTGGCTGCAGGTGTAACCATAGCAACACTGGAAGAAGTGAGGATTCAAAGATTCAAGATTCAAAGTGTTTATTATCATATGTACAGTAGAAAAGTGCATTTCTCTGTGCAATGAGATTCTTACTTTGCTGTCCACAAAGGAGCATCTTTTCTGACTTTTGTGCTGGATGGGGGATGTAGGTTTTAACACTGGAACTGAATCGTGACCCCCCCCCCTCCTTCTGGCCAGCTCCTCCCTCCCGAGTCTGTTGTCCTGCGCCTTATGCCCAACCTCCCCTGCATGGTCCAGGAGGGGGCATTACTCTTCTCGCGGGGCTCTAGGGCGGGGCCCGATGAGGGAGTGCTGCTGAAGACCCTGCTGGGGTCCTGTGGCCTGGTGGAGGAGGGGCCTGAATCCTGGATCGATACCCACACTGGGCTGAGTGGCAGCGGCGTAGCCTTTGTGAGTCCCGGGGGGTGCTAGTGACTCATGGTCAGGCAGATTGTAATACTTACACTTATACACGTACAATTAATACTTACCTGGTGCTCCCAGGTGTACCTGTTTGCAGAGGCGCTCGCTGACGGCGGGGTGAAGATGGGCATGCCCAGTGCGCTGGCCCAGCGCATCGCAGCTCAGACAGTCTTGGTAAGTTCTCTGTGCAAGAGTGTGTGTCTCTGTCGTAGCTGTAATGTCAGCCTTTCTCTATCAGTTTGTCTCAGCCTTGTTTGTATATTGAGTTCTTATAACCAATCAGGTTGGTTTTTGTTTTAAAAAAAAAAAGTGCTGCTTCTAATTGGCCATATAAATTAGTGATGGCAAAAATGGGGCTTCTGAGTGATTGGAACAATTGAAAAAAATGTTTCCGGAAAAAGTTTCAGTGTTTTGAAAAGTTCATCGCTTCACGTGACATCTAGTGTCCTGCGTTAAAACATTTTTGGTCAGTCCAAGGAAATAAAACTTAGCAAGCTTTGCAAGTCTAAAGAGAGTTCCCTTTTATAATTATCTAGTATATGTTAAACAAAAAACCAGTCTAAAGTGTACCGCTTTTGCATGAGCTCTGCATGCACTCTCTGAGACAATCATAATAATTCTCCTCCTTACTATTTGAGTCACTCTGAGACCGTGCGGAGCGTTCGTGAGAAATTAAACAAAAGGAGCAAAGAGGAGAAAAGCGAAGTAGAACTGGTAAGGAAAAGACATTTGCCTTCTGCTGTATGGAAATCCTTTGTATTTGATAGAAATGGTATTGAACAAAGGCAAGTGATTTTCGGCACTGCTTTGTGTCTGTTGGCTCAACCAATGACAATATCACCAACTTATCTGACACTCTGATAAGTTCTAGTTGGCTATACAGTAAGTTTTCAACTTTTTAAATAACACTGAAATTTAAAATGTAGTTCAACCGTACTAAAAAACAACATGTTCACAAAATGATTTATATTATATGGTTTTCATGTACCGTATGAAGTAAGATGATGCCACTAAGCGACAGGATTAACAATTGATTTAGCAGCGATTGTTTTGACGTAGAGGAACTGTAGAAAGTAAATTAAGCAAAATGATTTAAGTCAAAATGATTACAACAACGGGCTATGTTACTTAATGGCACATACAATGGTGTGAAAAAGTGTTTGCCCCCTTCCCGATTTATTTTTTTGTATGTTTGTCACACGTAAATGTTTCAGATCATCAAACAAATTTAAATATTAGACAAAGATGACACAAATAAACACAAAATGCAGTTTTTAAATGAAGGTGTTTATTATTAAGGGGAAAAAAAAATCCAAACCTACATGGCCCTGTGTGAAAACAATTGGACAGCCCTGATTAATTTCTCATGGATGTAGCATAATTCTGACCTTTTCTGGATGTCCTCTTGTCCGCAGGGAGCCGGCCTGCTTCTGAGGGACTCTGGAAGGCACCCGGCCCAGCTGCGCTCTGATGTCTGCACACCAGGGGGCACCACCATCTATGGACTGCACGCCCTGGAGCTGGGGGGATTCCGGGCTGCAATGATGGGGGCCGTGGAGGCGGCCACAGAGAGGGCTAGGGAGTTAGGCAGGAAATGAGCTAACAAAGGCACCGGCAGAAGACCTGGTGATGCGGCGACATTGGTATGGTGACGAGCTTGAATGCATCAGTCTGAGGCATGTTACTAGGTGCTGGAAGTACTTAATCTCCATGACGACACAATTTGAATTCATATGAATTAGCACATTAGCTTAACGTGATTACTTCCAGTAATTTTTTCATAATTGTGGCTGGAAGATAACTGTCTGGGTATCTGTGAGCATTTCACATTCCTGGAAAGAAAATTTGTCTTTAAAGTTGTATTTGGACCATTTATTTATTGTGATCATTATGTCCACCTTTTACATAAAAAAAGTTTTAAAGAGATGTTTCCCTGTTGCTTTTTGCTGTAATCTGATTATAGCTGATTGCTTAATTATTCATTCTGGTTCACTCAGTTTCACTGAAGGTCCTGTTAATGTATAGACATATTTCATGCTGTGCAATATTGGGAACCTATGGGCAGTGTAATAGTGTAATGACGATGTAGGATACAGAGTCTCAGTGAATGTGGTCTGGGCTCTGTGCCTGAGGGAATAATAATAATAATAACAACAACAACAACAACAATAATAATAATAATAATAATAATTTGGGTGATATGGTGGCATGGTGTTTCAGTGACTGTGGGTTTGACTCCCACCCCAGGCTCGGTGTATTTGTGGAGTTTGCATGTTCTGCCCGTGTCTGTATGGGTGTCCTCCAGGTGAACTGGTGTCTGTTAATTGTCTATAGTTTGTGATGATGTGTGTGTGCCTGCTCTGTGATGGACTGGCATCCCATCTAGCCATCTACGGTGTTGGTGGAAATACCTTGGTTTGAAATGTACAGTGACCCTCAGCACAAGCAAACACTTCACAGCCAAAAGTCATGTTTTCTAGTATCACCTATTTAATTATTTGTTCTTTGGAAGTGGGGGGAAGGGGTTAATTTAGCAGCCTGCTAACCTAGTCAGCACAGTTTGGCTGTACTGTTCCAAAGGTAAAACCCAGGATAGAGCGGCTTAGTGAACGTGGTCTTGACCCTCTGCAGGAGGGTCAGTGTGTCAGAGACGCTGTAGAAGGACAGAGCTCCTGCCCCTTGATCCAAGTACACTCCGTTGCTGGGGGTGGGGTGGGGTGGGGGGGGGGGAAGATAAAGCAGTTTGCACATTGTTGTGCTGGAATGAGTAACTGGAGGTTCAGCAGTACAAACATCAGGACTTTTCACTGTTTCCATGCCTGCGGGCATCACCCCCTCTATTCCTGCTTATCCCTTTATATGTGACGGCTATACTGACCCCGTCCCCACTGAACTCACCCTCCCTGTAACAGCGCCCAGTCAGACCCTCTGTAAACAGCACTTGGGCCCATGAGTCAAACCTCTTCCAGTAACCAGGATATGGCTATGTCTCTGCCATTTGATTCTTCAGAAACTGCATTAATCACAATCCAAAAAGAGCAGTGTGGAGAGACACATTATCAGCCGAAACCCAGTTTCAGTGGTGATTGGAAGACACTGGCACTGCTACAGACACACAGTCAGATATACAGTCTGATTAAACAGCTGCATCAAACCAAATGTGTATTTAAAAAAAATAAATAAAAAAAACCCCATCACATTCTAGAAAATATATCGAATAATTACAAGAACATACGTGAACAAGTAGTTTTCATTAAAGATGGCACAATATCATTTTTTTCTGGTCTGATCCTGAAATTAATATTTTGAGTGTCTGCCGATACAGATACCAATATAATTTTTTTTCTCCTTTATGAATTTCTAAGCAGTAAATAGCGTATTTTTCTCAATACATTTCAGCTTACATGGCAAACTGTCTGCATTTAGTGTTGTTCTGGCATTGTTTGGGTATGCTAAGAATAGGGAAATTTATAATGGTCATGTTGCCAAAACAAAAGCTATACCACTTCTTGCCACTGCAGGAAGAAATTCACAGCCAACGTGATTTATACAAGTTTGCTTCTTGTTTGTTTATTCAATAACAGCTTTCACAAAAATGAACAGAAATATGTCTTGGTTCCACTTATCGTATGCTCACTGGTTCACTTCACATTTTAACTTGTGCCTTACCAGCTCATTTCACATTTCAGCGTGTGCTCTACCAGCTCACTTCACATTTCAGCGTGTGTTCTACCGGCTCACTTCACATTTTAGTGTGTGCTCCACTGGCTCACTTCGGATTTCAGCGTGTGCCCTACCAGTTCATTTCACATTTTAGCATGTGCTGTACCCGCTCACTTCACATTTCAGCTTGTACTGCATCAGCTCACTTCACATTTTAGCATGTGCTCTACCGGCTCACTTCGCATTTCAATGTGTGCTCACCAGCTCAGCCTACATAATAACAATGTGATTTCAGCTTTTCATTTGGCTACATTCTCAATGTTTCCCTTATTTATTTGAAAGTTAAAGAGTTTCACTAATTTCTGGGCATGCGCCTGCGTAAAATATACATATATACATTTTTTTCACCCTGAGTAAACTGTTTAAAATGACTCTTACTCTTGACACATATAGGATGTGCTGCCACAAGACATTTATCACAAACAGTGCCTTCGTAGAGGTCTCAGCATCAGCAGACCCCCCACCCATCCCAGCCACAGTCTGTTCTCCCTCCTGCCCTCTGGGAGGTTCTGCAGGAGTCTCAGTGCCTGAACGTCCAGGCACAGGAACAGCTTCCTCCCATAAGCTGTTAACCTCCTGAATCATCTACCCACTGAATGCTGAACTCTACTTATTCACCACACTTATGCACCCCCCCTCCCCCCAAATTGAACCCTCATATGCCATGTGTACAGTCTTTTATGCACCTTATATCAGCTATGTTTACTATGCACTGTTCAGCTCCATTTCAGCACCTGAGTTAGACACGACCTCATTCATGGAGACATATACTGATATGTATATTTGCATGTATGTGTTAATATATATATCTGTATCTAGCCTGTACATTTAATTTTTGTATGTTTGGATAACATGTATGATGTAGGTAATGTATGTCTAATTTATGTATGTATGTATGCATAATTTAAATATGATTTGTGTAATGTATGTCTAATTTAGGGACTTATGTATAATTTATGTATAATGTCAAGTCAAGTCAAGTAGGTTTATTGTCATTTCAGCCATATACACAGTGAAATGAAACAACGTTCCTCCAGGACCATGGTGCAATACAAGAAACCAAACACACGAGACGGCACAAGTGCAAACAAGACAAAGTGACAAGTGCAGCAAACAAGAGCGAACGATACAATAAGATACACCACAACACAGCATAATAAATGCAAGTACACAGTGCACAGTGCAGCCGACATCAACAAGAGAATGTAAACAGTACTTATTGGATGTGCAAGTAAAAAAATGTGCAAAAAATGCGAGGTTATAACAGCAGTGGAAAAGTGCAAGAAATGCAGATATGAACATGTGTGGACAACATGACAATGTAATGGCAGGGAAGAATCAACGGTGATAAAAGTTTACAGTATGTAAATAAGGGGAATAGTGTGGACTGAGTATGTCGTGAGGGGACAGCAGTTTGGAAGAATCTTAACCAGTTCCGTTCCGGTTCTGATTAAGGAGTCTGACGGTTTGGGGGAAGAAACTGTTGCCCATTCTGGCAGTGAGGGCCCGTATGCTACGGAACCTTTTTCCAGACGGCAGGGGAGAGTAGAGGGTGTGGGAGGGCTGGGTGGAATCATCCACAATGCTGGTTGCTTTGCGGATGCACCATGTCTTATAGATGTCCTTGACAGAGGGGAGAGAGACCCCGAT
>JAAGVU020000078.1:17565211-17586866 GCA_011763525.2 Mormyrus iriodes | reverse complement strand
TATCCTACACCAACATACCTACTGCACTATACTATACTATACTATACTATGCTATGCTATGCTGTACTGTGCTGTGCCCAAATGGAGATTGGTCAATGCATTGTGCCCAGAGGGGGAGGTAATGAAACTGATATACATTCCTCCGATTACCAGAGAATTAGCTGGACACAGAGCCTCATTAACATCGAACACCACAATAATCATACTGCACTCCACCCCCCAACCCCACACCATCAAACCCTGCCCTCCTCCACATGCACGCATTGAGGGAGGGTCTGGACACAGCATTGTGGATCGGAAGGACGTCAGGTATCTTTAATTAACACAAATGTAACAAGCATTCCAGCAGGCACCTGCACTCTGACTGAGCTTATGCTACCTTAACAGCAGCGCCCCCTGCAGTACGGATGTACAGAACAGATGCAACCTGATATTCCTACACCCAGAAAGTAGCAGTGTGCCATCAGTCCCTCCCCAGGCCCCTGGTCGGCTTGGAGCCAGCTTTTCACTTGCCTGGTTTCAGCAGACCTAGTCCTCCCTGGAAAGGAAGGAGAATAACAGCGCCCCCTCTGGCGAAGCCTTTCTAAGCCATTTCATGCAGATGTGGGGGTGCTGAGAGTGGTCCAGGGGTTCCTTTCGCAAATTAATATGCCATGCTGCTATCCAGAGCCCCGCTGTCAGGGAGGGCAGTATATTTATTATTGCTTTGTGGTGTTCAGATATAAAATTAATAAAGTTCAATATGTAGCCACCCCATCCGAGGTGTTCTCCTGCGTGAACAAGGTCCGGGATCACTGAAATCCTTATGAAAGCTGAATATGTGGATAGATGGACGGACGGACACATGGATAGATGGGCCAATAGATGGACAGACGAACGGACGGATGAATGGATCTTCTCTGTGGCTCTCGGCTGCATGTCAGCCGCTTGACATCACACTCCACTTTTTCCACCTCCTGCTGTCTTCTGGAGACACTCAGAGGTGTCAGGCTTCTCCATCTGGGATCCATCCCAGAAAACACAGCTGGAAACGCACATACGCATGTACAGACACTCACACGTGCCCCCGGGATCTCGGGCAATCACTTTGCCCCCCCCCCCCCCCCACACACGCACACACCCCCACATGTCCTCAACTACATTAATCACAGAGATAAGGGTTGTGGAGGGTCGCTAGTGGGTGGAGGGGGGGTGGGGTGGACAGAGATAGTGAGACCTTCAGAGGAGTACGATAGACGATCGGGAGACATGATAGTCATGGCAGCAACACGGGATCGTGGAGGAATAGATAGGATGGAAGGAGTATAGATGAGAGAGAGAGTGTGAGAGAGGAGTGGAGGAACGGCAGCCAATCAGACGTCCTGCGTCTATTTATATGATTAATTACTCTTCACGGAAGAAGCCGGATCTGTGAAAGTCTTATTAAATACTCAGACGGGAGAAACTCGGCACAAGAAGCTGCGGGGGGTTAGTCACTCTACCTGTATCACACACAAACACAAACAGAAAGCCACACCCCCACACTATCTCTCACAGACAGCAGGCACACATCAGAGCAGGAATGTAAAGGTAACCTCACATATTCTCTCACACAAACACTATAGGCTGCAACCTATGTGTGTGTGTGTGTGTGTGTGTGTGTGTGTGTGCAAACCAACCACATCTTGGTGTGTAACCACAACAATGTCATAATTCGACAAATCCAAAATCACCCCTATGCCAAACGGAACGATAAAATTCTAAAACACTACGGGCATAGTGCATTGTGGGATATCAACACAGCTGGTGCCCAAGATGTTATTTTGGCCCCTGTCCTGAAAAATGTGCCCCCCCTCATATGTTCAAAATGAAATCGGTACTTACATCTGTAAACAAAAACATGCACATTCATCAACGCCAAGACTTACCGTGGCCAGGAAGCTTTATATACCGGCACATTGTGAGAAGTACTCTCCCTACCAATATAACAGTTCATGTTATTATTAAACATCTCTGTCATCCCTCAAAGTTATGTTTGGCAGAAAAGGCCATAACTTCTAAAGAAATCCATATGAGTGAGCCTGACTGTTTGGTCCAGCAGGGGGCATGATGGCTAAAGGTCCAAGCACAAAAGGCTCTCCTACTGTGTCTCTGCTTTCTGAGGAAGCTTCTTGATGGAAACTTATCAATAAAAAACGAATTCCTGACCGCAAAATAAACCTTTTCATGTCCTTGACTGAAACCAAAGCTGATAAATAAATAAAATTTGTGGATAAATAAATAACTATCTCCGGAGCGAGTGGTGGAGATCATACTGGTGTCCATGCCATTCCCCACACACCCCTGGGCTGGGTTTACTTCCCGGGAAAAGGTCACCTGCGTCAGCCATGGGAATATCGAAAACAGCACTCTGGTCCGGAGAAGGACACAGCCTACATTGGCCAACACCAGAAATATCATTTGAGAGGCTTCTAGAGGTTGGTTTAGTTAAGTTTAAATAGTTTGAAAAATTCAAAGTGGAGACTTAGAAGTACAGCCTTCCATAATAAAAGAAAAAAAGAAAGAGTATTTGCTTACAGGGATCAATAAAAGTCTCATTATTATTATTATTATTATTATTATTATTATTATTATTATTGAACCCATAATGCAACTGGGGAAATCATGTGACCTCTCCTTGATTTTATGAGCTGATTACTTTTATTCCAGTCTATCACCACGTTGCTAACAAGATTCAGCAATATTATGTGATGTGATCCCAGGAGTCGGAAGTTAGGGAAGGTGAGCCCAGTGGTTCCAACCATACCCCCTCCATTTTAAATCTCAGCAATGACACCCCAGGCTACGTTTTCATCACAGGGGGACCAGAGCTGACCCTCTGGTCTGACTGAAAATGAACCGCAATCAAATCTTCAAGATCGATAGAGGAAATAGGGGGGGTGCAAAACAGCAAGAGCGTGGCGATCACAGGGGGATTTTTGCAAAGGCTTCCCATCGCCACCCATGGAAAGTGACTGGATCTTGAGTGGAGTAGAAAGCATTACAGATGCAAAAAAACAAAAACAAAAAAACACAACCTGAAGAGAGAAAGGCACACGAGTGCCAGAGGAGGAATGGCCCAGAATGCACTGCAAATCGATCGCTAAATAAACCGCTCCAGCTTTATCGGGTCTTTTTTAAGTCCCTGGGGGCTTTGTCCTCAGATGCCTGCATTTCCTACCCTGAAGAGTGAGACCAGGGCCGGCGTGGTGAAGACAGAACAGCCACAGGAGCATCCACTGCACCCTATGTGTGGGGCGGGTCACCCCCCCCCCACCTGACCTCCACTTCCTGCTTTCCCCTCCCAGGCCTGTTGTCTCCCCACATCCATCCAAGCTGAAAAACTTTGAAAAACCTCCCTCCGTATCCTTCCCTACATCTGATCTCTGTCCTAGCAAAAGCATATGCGGGCAGGGGGCATGAAGGGGGGTGGCTGAGTCTGAGGCTTTGGGTGTATTGGATCCTTCATGCAGAAGCTCTCAGTTGTCTGATCATGATGACACAAAACACTCCCCGGCGATATGTACACGCACACGCCTTACATTTACATTTATTTATTCAGCAGATGCTTTTGCCCAAAGCGACGTACAAGTGAGGAAAATACCACATTACAAACAAGTGTGCAGTCAGGGAGCCGAATTAGGGGGCAGTATTGCTAGGCTGAGCTCCTAGTGGGAGCCCAATACCAAGTGCCATTAGTTGGGAGAATGAGAGCTGTCTCTGGTTATATCCTGACTTCAGAAATGCTACATGTATAAATATGACTGTAGAGAGAGAGCACTGTAGGAATGTGATGTTTAAGAGTGAGCAGCAGTCCCCGTACATGCATGCAGCAGCGTGCACACACGCCCAGTGGAAAGAAACAGACATATGCATGGACCCATGAAAACACACATGGGGTTAATGAGGAAATGAGGATAATCCAAGTTCCATTTAAGGAAAGCGACATGCAGATCCCATCACAGGTAAGGCAGAATGCAGATGAGCAAGTCCGATTCTCTGGCCCGAGTCATAGCATCACCCTGGGTTTCAAAGTGTTGGGGCACCGTGGCAACATGATAGGGTGCTATGTTGATGGGATGCCAAGGCGTGTTATGCCATCGAAGGGGGAGGAATTAACCCCCCAAGAACAAAGCATCCTGAAATCCCTACCCCTGGACCACAGAGTGGAAGATGAGAGCACAGACTATAGCTGTTCTTCAAACGTGAATGATATGAGCACTATTAGGTCGGGGGAGGGGGAGCGAGGGGGAGAGAACAATATAAGATACAAATGAAATTAAACACCATTACTCCTTATCAGGAAGTCAAGTATCCAGAGGGGGTGGCTGTGTGGAGGAGGCGGTGATTTGTGGCCACATGAATACAAATAAATACATATTGATTTTGAAATAATTTCAGTTTAATTTCATTAAAATATTCCGCATGGCAGTAGACAGCCCTCGTATATCAGGCCCGGCGATTTTGGGGGGTGAGGACTCACCCCAAAGGACAGCGATGGTGCCTGAGCCCTCTGATCATTATGGGATGGGAAGATTAGACAGGTACAGTTTTAAAGAAGTCGTCATGGATACCGCACTGAGGGAACCTGCAGAGAAGGTGAAAAACCATTCCCATGCAGTGCCCCCCACCCCTGGGCCTCCTGAACCCCTGCCTCTTACACTGGCAGACCCCGCGGGAGCCTCAAATCATCAGACACTCTCTGGTCAGAAAGTTTTAAATAAAAAGTTCACTCATCCCCCATGGAGTCCAGGACTCTGCCTCTCTGACCCCCCCCCCACCGCCACTCCACCTCACCTCAAGATGGATCTCAGCCTGTCTGTGACTACAGCATGTGGACCGGCATCAACTGAATTCAGGGTGACGTGAGTGGGTACTCCGTGTGTATGTACACTGTACATGTCAGTGTAGCATGTATTGTAACACAAAATTCTTATTCATCTCTACAAGACAGATTATTTTCATTTTTTTTCATTTTCATTGCTTACATTCTTTATTTGCTACAAATTTTCATCTGCTTCTTTTGCTGAGTCACAAAGAATCCACCCAATGGATCCTTCAGAGCCTCACATATCCCAAAATTCATTGCGTGGACCTTTGAAAGACACAACTCACAAAGGCTACATAGACCGCAACCTTTGAAGAATGCAGCCCCTGAATTTGGACACAGCCAATGTTCAGTTGAGTTAAAAAAAAATATTACCCACAATGCCTCAGTCTTTAGAATTGGCATCCCCAGATGCCTGGTGAGGCTTCACTGTCCAGCCGCTTTCAGGGCTTCACCTTTCAGCCAGAAATTTATGCCGCATACATCTGCCGACTGCCTGAGGGGACAGCGTAATGGCACACTTGGGGTGTCACGCCACAGCACAGAGACTCCAGGTGCCTCTGGGACTGACGTCAGGGGAAGGGTCCTGTGGCCCCAGCCAAAGGCGCTGGCTGGCGCTAACTCGCCTCCCTGGTGGCCCGAGGACCATATGGCGAGTGCGGCCGACACACAACTCTGGCATGAGCGGAAACAGACTGATGGTCTTTACCTCATCCTCGTGCACACGCATATGCACTTTTATCATCCAGCGGACCCCCGGTTATATTAGAAGCACGTATGTGCATGACTCAGACACAGAGAGAGTCTCAGGCCCAGACGTAAGTGACACCTGCCGTCCATCCCTGGCTGCCATTTTCATGCTCTATCTATTAATAATGGACTTTTACAGGGTTCCACAATTACTTTCATTATAATGTCACATTCTCACATGTCACCTGCGTGTTCCAAAAAATTCCGTCAATTCGAACACTGGAGCTGTGGGCCCATCGATTCCGGTGGTTATTTCAGCACCAGCACCGAGATGTTTTTTAGCAGCTTACCAGCACCGTTATGGCCAAGATTTGCTCTGTCTGGTTGGTCACGTTTATTTCTCCTCTTCATTCTTCTCAGATGTGACATGTATGACAAACAGGAGGCTACTCTGTGACCAAGGGACCACAAGAGGGCGCCCTCAAAGCAGTGCCACCCCCTTCTTTACAAACAACAACTGTCATTGTCATCAACCGCCCCTCGCCCCCCTTCCCCCGGTTTGGGCCTTGCCCCCCCGGGCCCGGGCCCCCGGGGCCCCACCCCTTCCCACCCCCCCCCCCCCCCCCACAAAAATCTTGGGCCCGGCTGTCAGATTTGTTCTGGTGCTGACACAGGGGCCAGGCCTTCCTCTGGGACGGTTCTGTGTCGGTTCAGCTTAACCGCCCGTCAAACACACGTTACAGCTATTTGTGCCCCTTGCAGATGGGACGAACCACTTATGGCTGACAGAGGGGACCGACCAGCTGTGAAAAGGCAGCCATTGCTTGTCACAGACATCCCATCTCCAGTTTCTGTCAGAAGAACTTTCAGGAAGAGACACAGATGTCCCATCATCTGTGCCGTGCAATTCTGACACTGGGCATTTTAACGTCATCTTTACTGTGTTACAGTCATCTTTACTGTGTTGCGTTACATCTTCTGAATGAAAAGAATGAAAGCATAACTACTGACAGAAGATATATATAATGGGACATGTGGTCCCAAACAGTGATGCCGTTCCACTGAATAACGTGACATCATGCACCAAAACCACAGGAAAGTGCTTGTTTGTAAAAGCCCAGCGTTCCAGCTTCCCATAAGCGAATTCCCGAATTATAGGCTGAACGTCTTGGCTTAGGAGCAAAGACCTTAGCATCTGCTATTAATAGATCGTGGATGGATTATGGGCCGTGTTTCCGGTGGGGGGGCTGTGTTTTATCAATGCGGACATATTGTGCTTCTGAATATCTTATCAGAGGGAGCTGGAATTATTCTTCCATTGTAGACTGATGAAAGGAAGGAGCTTGGAATCTGGATTCAGGATTCCAGAATGGAATGGGGGGATTTCCGTAATAAGCACATGCAGAAGGAGAGTCATCATTGGAGGGCAGTGGACGGATGCAATTACATTGTTGATCGATCAGGATACTGAACCCTGGTGGATTTCCTGGAGGGGGGGGGGTTCAAATGAGGTAGCTGGGGGCATGGGTACGGGAGGGGCTCACCTCGACACACGTTACTGTTGTCCGGCTCGTAGCCGGCCTTGCAGGTGCAGCTTCCAATTGGCACCATCCACTCGCCATCCCCATTGCAGTACAGCTTGATAGGCACATCAACCTCCTCCGAGTTGGGAACGCAGACGCCCCGGGCGATGACCAGGGAGGTGCTCTCGGCACCCGTCATGGTTTCGGGGAAGACGGCAAAGTTTTGCACCACGCTAGGGCAGCGCTTGAAGAAGACACGGACGGAGAGCAACGACATGCAGGCGCCGTAGTCCTGGAAGGCCAGGTAGAAGCCGCGGCGGGAGAGCGGGCCGAAACTGCGCACCTCTGTGTTGACCTTCATGAGGCGACCACCGAAGTCCACCTGTGAGAAGCTCTCGTCGGCTGCAATGGTGTCCACCTTCAGGTAGGGCGCCTCCATCCAGAAGGCGGAGCCCTTGGTGGCAATGACAGCATCCGTCTCATAGTAGTAGAGGTTGAAGGTCTCCTTGCAGGAGCCCGGCACGTAGGGGATGCTGCTGCAGTCTCGCACGGTGAAACGCATCTCCACGTAGATCCTCTGGGCCCCGCGCCGCTTGATGAACGTGGTCAACAGCCAGTTGTTCTGGCTGGGCTCGAACACGTTACACACCTGGTAGGTGCGGATGGTGTTCAGGTTCTCATCGTAGCCGCTGACCTCCTCCCACTGTGACGCAGAGGGAGAAAATGGGATTAGTGAGGGCTAGTAAAGCTATCAAAAAATCATTTATGTGATTAATGCTGACCCTTCTGCTGGATGAACCTGTACCACTGAGGAGGGATGGTTAGTCATATCTTTACATAAAAACCACCTTGATAACAAAAGAGAGACACTGGAAAACAAACAAAAATGCACTCTAAAATGTAGCACATATAAAATTTTAAAGCACAAATAAAACTTACAGAATCTATTGACTCTGGGATTCTGTTGATTTAAATGTTAGCTTCTGTGCACATATAAGTCCCTTTATAACTCTGCGATAGCATGTTTCGCATGTGTTTATATTCTTACTGATGTTCCTGACTCTATGTGTCCCTATATGAATTTGTTTCTCCCTGTATGTCTCTGTCTAGGGCAATTCTAGGATTTTTTTAAGGTGGGGGGGCATGAGAGGCACCATAATTCATACAGAGGGTTCAACCTTATTATTAGCCAATGGCACGTTTCAAATTGGTGAGTGACAGGGGAGGGGGCACTCTGAGGACCAATCAGCTTTCAGCTGGCCCAGTGCCCCTGTGGCCCCGCCCATCGATACTCGTGTGTCTGTCAGTTCTGCTTGTCACCCTCTCGGACTGGCTTTTTTCTCTCTGAGAATCCAAAACCCCAGGAAGCACGATCAGGATGAGTCCTTGCCAAACCTAGCCCCTATATCTTTCGGTTCTTACTGTTTGTTTGTTTGTGGGTTTTTGGCCTTCACATCATTGGTCCATCGCGGCTACGCCACTCGGCATACCCCATCCCAGCGGCAGTGTTTACCACCACTCAAGCCACATATTTGTGTGGGACCCCCTTTTGGCTACAAGCAGTCACTACACTAAATATAAAATAAACCAATTCCCTGTTTAGGAGATGCTGAAGCAATGTTTTCTACTAACCAGTTAACTAGCTACAGTCTTCTGACTCTTCTTGCTAGCTATTTTTTTAGTTTTTGAAACATTGAGGGGGCCCGAAGTGACTTTTTGTGTAGGGCCTCAGAAAAAACAAACCCGCCCCTGCCCCCTGCCGCCCCCTCTGCTATCATGCAAAATATCTGAACTCAACAGTCTTTTTTCACCCGCTTCAGTGCATAGCAACGTAGCGTTTGGATTTACATACCGACATCTTCATGAATAAGCGGTTTCACTTTTAAATTAACTTATCGGTGCCCTACGGGAAAAGATTTCTCTCTCATTTCCTCGCTGTTTTCTACTCGCGATCGCTGTTCTGTGATGCGGTGGGGAGGGGGCTTGACGTTATTAGTAATCTGTGGTCTGTAGCCAGGGGAGCACATCTATTGAAAATAAGCTGTCTGCCTCATGAAAGCCTGCTTTCTCCGTGCTCGATAGATAAAATTAATCTTCTAGCTTTAGCACCAGTTCAAAGCCCCGTCCATAAGCCTCGACAGCGCCCCCATTTGGCATAACTCGAAACGCGGTGCACTCTGTTGTCCTTGGCTACCTGCAGTTTTAATCTTTTTACACAGACACATTTTTCTGGCTCTTTCTGGTTAGACGCTTTCTCTAGGGTACATCAGACACCTGTCTGGTGTCCTGTAATGACAATAATAATGTCAATAGCTGTGTGAGTTTGCTTTTATATGAATTACACATATACAGTCAGTGTTGGTACCCTGATGCCCTCGCGGTGATGAGCTCATGAAGTCGAGTCCCAGGTCAGTACAGGTTGTGCTTTTACACTCCCCCTGTTTTTTGTGTTCCCCCGTGTAGTTCAGGTTAGGTAAATTAATGTCGGTGAATTCCCCTTAGTATGTTAGTACGTGCCCGCTGCAGGTGCCCCCATGCCATTTCTAGAAAAGACTCACTGCAGGTTCACTGCAAGAAATGAATGGATGGATGGATGGATGGATGTATATTACTTCAAATCCGAGTCCATACATTTTCCAGGTGCTGTTCAGGACACTTAATCATTTACAGGTGATTTAAGAAGCCGCCTCCACAGCTGCGCCTGCCTGGCAGGAATGTCCAGACTGGATGTATGAATAATTAGCCAATCAGGCTCTCACAAAAGGGGGGACATTTAAAGAAAACCACGGCGGCCGGAACGCGACCTGTTTCTGAGGCAGCTAATCGCTAAACATGGACGATCCGCCCGTGCGTCTAATGCCAGCCGCTTTCATCCTGAGGGGGAATAATGAATGCCACGTCCACCCACACCCAGGAGCTCCGCAGCAGGAGGAAAACAGGCCAATCAAAGGAGCGTCTGATTTCAGGTAGGTGGGGCTCTTAAGCTGGGGATGGGGCTCTAAGGATGGACGGGCTTCTCTGGGTTGGGGGGACTGCGGAGCTGTCACTGAAGCCAAGGAAATAAAAAATTGCCTTAACCTAAACCTCTGGTAACCAGGCCACTCGTTCCTATGGTAACCCTTTAGGTTTCACTTCCAAAATAATGGCCTGATAGCAGCTTTCATAAGAGGTGCCCAAAAGGCACCTGTTTGTCATCGAAAGAAAGCCCCCACCCCCCAAAAGTCGGCAACATTTTCCCCAGTAGGGGTCCCTCTCTAATAGAGCCCACTGTGCCACCTGATGGGGGGGAGGGGGGTAAAGAAGATGAGGGTGCAGACATGATTAATGAGTTTATAGAGACTCCAGACACAAATGAAACCCTTTTTGCTTATATATAAATAAATATATATGCTACTATCTCACATTCTATCCTCGCCTTGCTGCCACGGTAACCATTCATCAGGTTTAGAGTAAGCTGTCCCTTATGACCCCAGGGGACCATTAATACCACCAGGCGGGCCAGACCGCTTTTTCTTTGGGGGGGGGGACAGGGGTGCACTGTCTTATCTCCAGTCCAACTGCTTGTACCCGATAGGGATCAGGAAGAAGCTTATGGAACACGTTGCCTGTCCAGGGGAGGAGGGGTCGCCTACGCCCCCCTGCTGTTTTTTCAGTTCTGAGTCCCTCACCAGCGGCCTTGTTTTACTGCGCGTTACTGTGCCGGTTGCCGGGCAGAATGCCGTACCGGCACCTGCATCCCCGTGCAAGACCCCCGCCTGCAATGAGGTATGTCTCTTACTGGACTTTGGCCCATTTCTCATTTAGATAACTGCCACCTCACACATGCTCAGTGTCATTTACTCTCATCTAATTAGGACTCAGGTCGCATAAACCCTGTCATAGGAAGCACAAGACTGCCCTGGGCAGTCTATCATTGGGGCAACATTGGGTCAACCAAACCTGGTGGAGATGCACGTGAGGAGAAAATACCTACGGACTGGGTGGGGCATGATTTGAACCTGCAACCCTGGAGCTGTAGGGCGTTGTCTGTCCTGAGTGCTCCTCTAGGTCCCTCCTGAGTGCTCTGTGTTAGTCTAGGCCTGTTCTGAGTTAGTCTAGAGTTGCCATGAGTTCTCCGAGTCAGACTATGTCTGTCCAAAGAGCTATTAGTCAAAGTCTACTCTGAACGCTCTAAGTCAGTCTAGGTCTACTATGAGTGCATTGTAAGTCACTCCTGGTCTGCCCCTGGGTCATGCATTATTAATGTATTATTGTACATAGTTGTAAGTAAGTTGGAGAGTTATTTAGCAAACTCAGCAGAAAGTTAGAGTGTGGTGCTTTCCACAGCCCCTTAATTGCTCCCCAAGCATGATCTCGGTGGAATAGTGGAAGGGGGGTGCAGAGGTGGGGAGGGGAGTATGCATTTTTACATTGCTAATCCTGTTCCCTGCGCCTGCTCCCATTGCATTTCTGACACATAACGTGCAGTTATCATGTGTGAAAGGGGCCTGACACTTGGCAAATGAAATCCAGCACAGATAAACACAAAGTAATTCACACAGCTGGTAAAGACGTGGACAGCTGATGCATTATGGGTGACGGTAAGATAAGAACTGTGGCTTCAGGGAAGGATTCTGGTCTTTACGTGAGTGACTGTACGTCACCTCAGCAATGGCGGGGAGTAGTAGTCACAAAGGAAAACGGTCTCTCTTTCTCTCTGTCATACTGTGTGGCGTTCAGAGCCATGCTGTGGTCACAGCAGGGGTCAAACAGTGAATCGGCATGACCTCAACTCGATATTGTGCATGATGTCGGTGTCCCTCGATTCAAGAAGGTTGACAGAGCTCATCAGTGAGGTCAGCAAAGAGAGGAAAGATGAACTCCTGGCAGTCAAAGACCATAGCGAAGCTTATTAGAACCCAACATCTTATACGACAGACTGGGGTAGGATGGTGAGGGGGGGTGGTCCAAGCATGCAGTATCTTGAGGAGCAGAGAATTAAACCTGAAGACTTCTTTACAAATAGATCTGATCTCAAGAAATATAGCCCCACCTGGACATATATTAACACCAGTGTAGGGGATAGATACTATATTTTTAGACAAAAATAGCACTGGGGTATCTATAGCTCATCCATCCATCCATCTATTTTGCACAGTGAGCTTGAAGCCTATCCCAGGAAACATGGGTTATGAGGTTGAGGACACCCAGGATGGGATAATTTCAAAATAAACGTTAAACTTGACACGGGCATCTGCAAAGTAAATCAGCCATGAGTATGATTTCTTTACAGGAAAACCTGCCAACTTTGAAGCAATAATAATAGTAATAGATTAGCTAGTTCAGCAAAGCACTTGGGCGGGGGGGGGGGGGGGGGCCGCGTCCAGTTATTTGGGATTCAGAGGCTTTGGGAAGCGTCCGTGAGCCTTCGGAAAGAAATCTAATTAAAAATCTAGCCAATGGCTCCAGTCAGCTGGAAATAACTTTAAACCAGTTAAAGTCTCCCAGTAGAATGCAGATACGAGGCTGAGGTTCTCCTAACACAGCTTTGGAGCTTTTCTTCTTAGCGGGATAATCTGACAGAACATTAGCATGTTCCCCAGTTAGCTGGCGCTGCTCTGAACAGGGCCCAGATAGGCCCAGGGAAAAAAAACAGGGCCGATTCTTTCACCCAATTTGCTGATACTGGCATTGCCAAGAAAGAGGAGAAAACGACTGAGCCGTTGGGAGGAACGGGGCAAGGCTGGCTACTCAGCCATGGTGAAATGAACGATTCATCCCAGCGCAGCACTCTGCACACATTTCTTTCTGTTACCGTGGAGATGTGAGATGGCTGGAAGGTGGGTGAAATGTCACATTTAAATGAAGCTCTGGTATAACTCACCTGAACCCCTTAACCCCTAACCTAGACCTTTCAGAAAACCTTAGAGCCCCCTAGGCCCCCCTATTGGTTTATAATGCCCCCTACTGGCCAAAGGAGCGATATGAACGAATCCAGCAGCTACCTGAAGGTGGCCCCGACTACTGCTTCTGCGCCTCTCACCACACGCCCTGCACCTGCACCAGTGGGGGAACACTCAGCATCTCTCATGCCAGCCTCCCCCTTCCTGGCTGTCTCTGCGCCCCAGACGGCACAGAGCTCGGTGATGAATGAACGCTCAGCTCTGATTGGCCAGCAGCTCGTCCCTGTCCACAGCTTCCTCTCTCACATGATTAATAGGGTCCCCGTGGCAGCGCCGTAACTGCAGCTGGGCTGTTTGTCACACACACTGACACACACACATACACACACATGCACTAGGTCGTTATTGCTGAGTGCTCACGCCCCCACACCCTGCTCTCACTAGCTCTCCTCCTGAAAGCCCGGCCCATTTGCCCTGCTCGGGTATTGCATTCCTGGCCGATTCAGCATGGCGGTCTCACTTGGGAATCCCTCCTGACATCAACTCACTGTTCGCCAAGGGCTCAACCAGACACCCTTGCCCAAGTCTCCACCTCCATTCCATATGGAGCCTGTAGGGGGCGCTGAGGGGCAACCTCCCTGCTTTGTCAAAAAAGAATGTGTGTGTGTGTGTGTGTGTGTGTGCGTGTGTGTGTGTGTGTATATACACACACACACCTTTGGTTAAAAGCATCTGCTCAGAAAATAAAATGTGTAGTGGAAGTTTAACCCATCCCAGCCATTAAAAGCTGTGCACTATGGTCAAGACAGCAAAGGTCCCAGAAGGATTTAGGTGGGTTTCATTACCTATAATGGAAGACCGAGTTAAAGAAAGACAGCATTAGCTAACAAAATACATACTATAGCCCATATTTATAACCCAGATAAAGATGAGCTATAATCCATATTTATACAAAAGGAACTAGTATTTATTCAGCAGGATCAACAGGACCTACAGCTGGTTAAAAATGAAAGTCCCGCATCCCCTTCAACTGACTCCCCATCGGAGGAGATGAGAGTGTAAAAAAGTGTAAACCTGTGCGAAATGCTATCGATTAAATTTTAATATATGTGCTGAAAGCATCTTTTGTGTCTGTGATGCTCTGAAGTTAGGGGCCGTGTTTAAATACACATGTACAGCGTGAAACACAAAAAGCACACAAGGAATGTTAGGGGCCGTGCACGTTTGGCTATGTGCAGAAAATGTCCTTAGTAATGGCCAGAGTCATTGATAAAGGCCAATGCACCCCTCCGTGTGGTATTTAAAGGTGCAGTGACGTCAGGGGGATCCATCCATCCATTCATCCATCCATCCATCTATCTATCCATCCATCACCTTCCAACCGCTTATCCTGGACAAGACCTTGGGGGGGACCTGGAGCCTGTCCCAGGCAGCACAGTGCATGGGGTTTGGGGCCCCACAGACAGGATGCCAGCACTTTTTATATGCTCAGCAGGTTTAACGGTTTGAATCACTTCATTTTCTATTCTGTGCTACTGAGTCACGAGGCACCTTTAATATTAATATATATTTAAAGTACTAGAATACATCTAGAGGGCTTAAAGAAAAGCTCAATGTATCAATTAACATTCTGTCAGGCATGGAGGCAGAGTGATGATCGAGCAACCCAAAGTGGGATCTGGGGGTGGTCCTCAGTAAGGCTCAGACCGTCCACCATCCACCCCCACAGACCCCAGACTTGGGCTGGTCCAAATCCAGACAGGCACCTATCAAATCTTCTCCGAAGCTAAAGGTCACCGAAGGTCACCAATGACCAAGAATAATCCTTCTCTGTGCTTTCAAATTAAAAAAGACCTGTTCAGAGTTTCCAAATCACTTAAACACTGAAACTGCATTTTAACATCACTGTGGACGAAAACCAAGGACAATGAAGTGAGATTAATAATTATATCCCTTTAACTCAGAGGGCCTGCAAGAGTTTTGTGTTCCTTCAATACACAGTGACTCACACTGATGGTTATATTTGAGTTCCTGGAAGGGGGGGGTGGTTGATCACTTGGTCAGTCATCGATCCTCTGCCCCAAAATGAGGTTTTCATTACCCACAATGCACTAGCGAGGCATCCTGGGACCACAGGACACCATCAGCGAAATGTGCCCACGCAGAGTCGACACGTGGACCTCCAGAGCCAAGGTTTCCAACCCCTACCCCCCCTTTCAGAGCAGATACATGAATAAAGCATAACAACAACAAGAATAAGAAGAGCGTGTTTACCCCTGATGCTGGGTACGCCGTCCAGCCGAGCTCTGCCGTGGCCGTCCGCGTGTCCATCACCGTTTCTGCACAAAGAAGGGGGGGGGGGTTAGCGTCTCGAGCTGCCAGAGCCGCACCTGTTCCCAAAATCCTCTTTCCCAGACCCCTGTGACGGAATGAGTACCCGGAGGCTAGATGTCACTCTCACACCAAAGCATGTGCTTTATTTATCTATCTTTCCCATAATTCCCCACCCACACACTGCTGTGTAATTTAATCCGTATCTGACTTATCTGGTAATGCAGATTCAATATACCTCAGACAAGGTTCTCTACACCACAAGTCTGACAGAATGTCCATCATGGGACACACCTAAAGCAAATCCATGGAAATAGCAGAGGTGACCCCCTCCCCCCACCCCATCCGGGGCCCAGATTCTCGACGTCTCCACAAGACCGGGTACACTTTTTCGCGCTGTTTCACATCGACAGAAATGTGGAGGTGTGTTAATATGATGGTGGAAAAGAGAGACACAGTAAAGGAAAGAAGGACAGGCTGTGTGTGTGAAGCCCCCAAGGACAGGAAATCAGCACAAAGAAAAGGAACTCAATCCCATGGCCCGGGGGCAGACAGGAGGAAACGCTTCCACAATCAGTTTCTGTTAAGGCATTAACCCCAGTGCAGGCTGGAGGAGTGTCATATGACCTGTATGCGAGATCTTAACTGGCGAGAACTGGAATGGACAAGACAGGCCTGCATCATTGTGGGATATGGAAAAGAGGGGACGGATTTTAATGGAATAAGATGCGTCTTTCAACGGGCTGACTGCCAGTTGTTTTTCAGCTCTGGATGTAGCTGGATAAATAATTGTCATTGTAGATATTCCACTGGAAGTCACCACGAGGTGATTAATCTGATATTCTTTCACCACTCTAACTGAAAGGGCCAAACACACACATAGGTATACACACACACATAGACACACACAGACACACATAGACACACACACACAGACACACACATAGATATACACAGACACACATAGACACACACATAGATATACATAGACACACATAGACACACACAGACACACATAGACACATACACAGACACACATAGGCACACACACAGACACACCACCAAAATTCACCTGAAAAGCCTCCTGGAAACAGGAGCCCATAAAATACCAGTTTTTGACGAGGAGTTTTTTTTTAAATAACTTTTTATTAATATCTGCCAACACTGCGCGGTGAGGGGGGCCGGTATCGTGAAGGCAGCAAAGGTGTGGTCTCATTTTGTCGGAGACCCAACATGAGAGGGGGCACTGCTGAGCCGCACGCTTCACCTGTAAACCTCCCCCATCCCGACCCACCTGGACCTTACCGGATGCGCCTGTCTGACCACCATCCCCCACATCCATAAAGACAGGTCTTTTTCCACAGTTACGAATTCATGCGCTTACATCCAACACTCACATATCTGCTATTGCCATGGGATCATGAAACGTGCCAACATATGTACATAGGGTCCTGTAACCTCAACAATGCTGCTTCGACCCCAAATAACAATAGTTCCAAATCTCGGATTCGAATATGGATCATAATACACTGACACTTATTTACTTAGCAGATGCTTTTATTCAATGTGATGTACAACTGAGAAAGCAGGGTCTGCCAATCTCCTGAAGTCTTTAGGGGTTAAGGGCTGTGCTCAGGGGCCCAACAGTGACATCATTCTGCTCACCACAAGATTTGAACCTACGACTTTCCAGCGATGGGTAAAGAGCCCTAACCTGCAGAACCATAAACAGCCTCCATTCATATTTCCCTGACTTCCATCACTTCATACTCTTCGATCCTCCTTCATAAAAAATGATCATGTTCCCTATTGTGCACGCAGCACCATAGTTAGATTTCCAGTGGATTAAATGAGTATTAACAACTTGGTGTTTGCCAGTCTGTTTCGGAGTCCTGTGGTACAGCTCAAGGTATTTTGTGAGTCTTTATAAATTGAGGACAAAATGAATTAACATCTCAGTGCTACAGAACTTCTCTGTGATCACATTTGGGGACAGGAGACTGTAGCATGGCATTACTGTGTAAATACTGGACTTGTGGGGAAATATGAATGACCACGTTGCCTGGCCTCATGATACCTCATGGTATCCACATGGGGAGTCCTCTCCGTATGTCTGGACGGTCACTGAACATGTATAAATCGGAAAACTGCTTATCTATTCTGGAAACAGGTACTCTTATCTGACATTCGGTTAAACGTTCCTCATGGTTCATTTTGGAAACTGGTTGATTTACATAGAAGCCCAGTTCTTCCCTGGCTGACTGGGTTAAACACACCATCATACACACACACATATACTCAGAGATTCACTTCCCTGTGATTCTCCATGATTTAACTGCTTCAGGAAGTCATTTGAGGCAAATGCGGCTATGAGGTCATGAGGTCGAGGTCTTTTGCTGAGGGAGGTCGCAGCTGGGGGGCACAGTTCCCCAACTGCTCATACAGTCCACACATTCATATCTTTGTGGGGACTCGCCATTTATTTCTATGTGCGTAACCCGAATCCCAGCAATGACAACCTTACCCCCTACCCAGCCCTAACCTTAACCAAAAGTAACCAAACAAAATACAAGACTTTTGGCATTTTTAGTTTTTTGTTTGCAGTCACAAATTTTTATAAAATTGAGTTTGTCCTTGTGGGGACCAAAAAAAGTGTCCCCACAAAGTAAAAACTTACAATTCAACTGAAATCAACTCAACAACTCAACAACATCGAGCTTCATTGTCCCCAGAGGGCAACTGGTTTTGTGGCAAAGGCGACAAAAATAAACATAAAAAAACAAGGGACAAAGACACCAGACCAACAAGACAAAGGGCATTGAATACAGAAGCCTGAGAGGCAACAGTGCTCTCCAGCTGTTACAGGTTTTTATCAAGTTGTGGGGAAATCTGGTCCCAACAATGCAATAATTACGAAAACATGATTCCTGTCATTGTCTTCGGAATTAGCAGAAACGGCTGGGAATTTCTGTGCTCATCATATAGTTATGACATTTAATTTGTATGTGTTTAATATACAGGAAGCCACAGGCAGCTTGGCTTATTGACAAATGTGCGGGCAGCAAGTTAAGCTAGTTAGTTTAAATATACATGTCTCCCATAGCTATCCTGTGCTGCAGTGAAGTACAAACAATGCCAGTGTGTCTGTATGTGTGTGCAAGCGATTTTTATCAATTAATAACTTTGGGGAGTCGGAGTTCAGACTGAACAGAGGTTTGCGGGCATAGTGGCACCAGCGCGGCATGGGACTGGAGCCAATTAGAGTGCTCCCGGCTGCGATAGGAGGGGGGGAGGGGGGACATTGGGGCGGGGGACAGGGGACCAACACGTTGCTTATCTTCATGGCGCATTCTCGTCCGGCCTGTAGCACCATAATTTGATTCCCTTTAGTGTCAAGTACGGAAAAAAAGGAAGGGGGGAGTAATGACTGAGAAGGTGTGAGAGGGAAACATGAGAAAAACTGACCCCCCCACCCCGGTTACCACCGAACAGGCTAACAATGTCCTTCACACCAGTGATTTTGACTAACATACTTACTAATGATTTTTCTCCCCATAAATGAGACCAAGCCTGTTAAATCTATGAATTGTAACCACATCTGACAGCCAACACGCCATTTCTGGATTATACCACCGGGGGGCGGTGATTTGGAGGGACGACAGAATGTGTGTGTTTTTCCCTCGGGAGTACCTACAGTCCTGCAGTCAGGGCTGGAGTAGCTGGTCTCCATCAACTGTGACTTTATATCACGTTCTTATGTCAGCATCTTGAAAATCCTGGCAGATGGACCTTCAAGGCAGGACAACCCCTTTATAAATTGAGACTGTACAAAGTTCAGCCTATCTGACAGACGGAGACCAATACAGTAAATAAGGACACAAGTGTGACACAAGCTCGCCACGCATAATTCCTGGGACTGAGACAAAATTACTTCAACTGAGGTCCCATGACACACAACCCCACCCACCTGAGCTCTCTCCCGGACCCTCCCCCACGAGCTCAGGCCCAGAACAACTTTCCTAGTTGCCCCACTGAGATGGTCCGACATGTAAGAAGCAAATTAGCCTAGATGGCACACATGATGTCTCTCCTTGGGGACCCCTGTGAGAATGTAGGCACATCACAACTGATGGCCCCAGCGGCCGTGATAACCCCATCTGCTCCCCTGCCAACGCTGCCCCACCTGGAGTCAGAAGTTTAAATGGTCCCCCGGGTATTTAACGAGCTTGCCACTAACCTCAATCAAGCTGCGGTATCAGTAAATTGTGGCACTTTTCATTACAAATCAAAAAAGAAACACAAGATATCATATTGACAGCTTAGGGCATACTGATCGATAGCCTACCATCTCCATGGCAACACAGCGGTCTCCTGTTATTTGACGAGGAGCGTCACAGGCAGACCTCTGGAATGCCAACTGCATCATGGTGCCCTCCTGCAATTCACAGAACCATGACAGAAGATCACCCTCCCACCGATTATTGGTGCAATCAGGGTTCACGGTCATCAAACATGGGCAAGGTGGCAATGTCACCAGCTGCCTCTCCTTCTGGTTGATAGTAAGCAGGGTCTGTGCTCTATAATGCTCATTACTAACCTCCGTTGACCGCCATGAGGAAGACCGGTCGGTGACTGGAGGCCCAGACACCCGCAGTGGGTGACTGGCGTTTTACATGGATCAGAGTCTCAAAAACATTGCAAGGGTATTGCTTTCTGACCTTATATCCCAGACAGGAGCTTCAAAAACAGCCTCTCCGCCTATCTTGATGCCGAATCGCACAGCCAGTCCCGCAGTGTCAGGCCAGGGATGCCCAGACTCTGAACAGATTGTGGACACGGCACGCCTGACCTTACGCAGTTCACATCCAGGGCATCGGGGAAGAGGTATGAGTGCCGAGGACAGAGAAGTAGGCCAGCGACTCTGCGGCTTAAGGTGGGTTGCATGCCACCGGCAAAGTGGAGATCCAAGTGCCTAATGACCCAATTAAATCAATTAATGCTCTGATTGGAGTAGCTCTGACTAGCGACCCGCTCTGGGACCAAGCAGGGGGATGTGGAGATCTCTAAATGACCCGCTAACATGGTGGGGGTGGGGATTTCATGTTGAGAAGGTTCCGTGCAATAGGAGTTTGGAGTTTAACTCCAGGATCTGGGAACCTACCACCAATAAATAATCTATTACAGCAGCTTGGGAGTGGAATCGCAGCAAGGCATTTTGGGTAAACTCAGCTGAAGCTGCACAACAGTCATCAGAAGGTAGAATGAGGTTGAAGTTCAGACTAAAGGGTGATACCTCTGGAATCCAAAAACAGTTAACGGTGGCATTTAGTGACACTGAGCAAGTGACAGGGTTCATTCTGTGGCCCCCAGTTGTGGGTACGAACGTGCACTAGGGGAGAGGATCCCTACCACTGGCCAGTGGAACACTGGGGATTTGGGGGAGGGGTTGGTTCATTTCCAAAATAAGCTGCATGTTTTCAGGCCTTTTATACAACTCCTCATGTTCCAGCATCCTGGTTTGGAAAAAAAAATGTAAATATCTAAACTTATTTAAACTGCCCCGCCAATCAATCCACCCTGCCTGGTTCATAATTTTTACTGCTAGCAACAGTTAGTGAAAATGTTAGTAGTTAGCAAATGATTCATAGCAAACAATTATGTATAATCCTCCGGTCCGGTCAGCTGACATCAAAAGGTTGGGGTCCCCTATTCTAGGAAACAGACTTCATCATTATCGTCGGCCCCTGAGGAGTAAAAGGTCCTCAGCCTTCTCCCGAGGTGAGGGAGAGCACCGGAAAGCGACAAAGAGGTCTTTAATGGATGGCTGGGGTGCTTATGTCTGCTGGAGAGCCGCCAGCGGCGCTGTGGAAATGTCAAGTGCCTGTGGCAGATGGCCAACTCTGCCACCATGCTGCAAACCCCCCGTCCCCCTCGGCCCAAAAGCTGGCACAGAGGTGAGTGAATCACACCACACACACCATGGAGGAGGAGAACCAGGGGTGCTTGAAAATCAGGCGGGACATCAGGCCTGCAAGATCTGGAGGTGGTGGGGATGGACATTGCTATTTTGGAGCACTCCGCTCCTTCAAGTGGTTACGTTTAAAGTCATCACTGATGGATTATACTAATTTATAGCGTAATGTCTACAGTTAACTCACGGTTCTCATCAAAGAACCTGCCATCCTGTCTTTCCTTAATCAGCCCAACTTCCACATGGGTTCTTGTAGTAACTCGTAGAGCCCAGGAATTACCCTAGCAATGACAAATAACAGATGATATGCTACCAAGGTCAGGATTCACATCTCTGCCCGGGTTCCATGTGTGTGGAGTTTGCATGTTCTCCCCGTGTCGTTGTGGGGTTTCCTCCGGGTACTCCGGTTTCC
>JAAGVU020000078.1:17528976-17544004 GCA_011763525.2 Mormyrus iriodes | reverse complement strand
CCCTACAGCCCCCCGTCGCCCGAAATGCGGCGGGAGGGGGGGGGGTAGGGGAGGGAGGGGGGGGGGGGGGGGGGCTTATTTGACTTCCGAATGTGAAGTCCATCACACAGATATCGTTCTTCTGGTCAATTTCCCTCATGAATGATAACGAACATATTGTGGCAATTTTCTCCTCAAAAAAAGGCGGGAAAATGGGGAAAATCCATGAGGAACAATTATTACGGTAATTGAGCGGCAGAGTTGGGGCAACTTGTAGCTAACCTGTGGACAATGGCCATGTTCGTCAACTTGTATACAGAAGAATGTCATGTCTGTAATTAGGAAACAGGGACAGGGAACCACACCAAAGACTATGAAGACCAGGACCAAACCCAATCAAGGAGTTCTCCTGAGCTCTCCTGCACTGCTAATCACAATAAACACGGTTCTCCCCTAAGATAAATCCCTTACACTGAATATACAAATGACAGAATATTATCTCCGGGGACTCATATCTCAACCTACTGATCTCTCCCTTAATGGTAATCTCAAGCAATTCAGTCCTTGTTGGAGGTGTACCCCTGACTGAATAAATAAATACTCGTACTGGCAGAATCTTACCCCCAGCCATTAATATCTCAACCTGTTCTCACCTAGACTCCTAGACACAATGTAAAACACATGTGCTATAACAATCCAATATTACATAGCCAACAAAAACATAGACTTTCATATTAAACAGCAATGCAAAAGGCAATGCTCTCCGCTTTTGGGGCTGAGTGGGCCCCTCCCCCTCCCTCCCCCCTTCCACCATTGCCCCATCTCGAGCATGATGCGTGAACCCTGTGGATGGTGCGCACACAACACAGACATCTGTTCTTCCCCTGCTACGTTTTTGCTGTTCTCTTTAATCCCCATGGAACATGCTGGGTCCTCAGAGCAGAACCTGTGACATGGACAGTAAGAGCGATAAGGTTCTGATAAGCATCTTCCTGTAGGGAACACCATGGAAACAATGGAACAATAGAACAATGCATGACCCCCCCCCCCCATCCAACTGGAATATTCACTCTTATTATCATGCATGGCTGATTTTTTGGAAAACAGCTTGTAAAATACAGACTTACCTGGTTAACCAGTGTACTAACCACCCCCCCCCCACCCCTTTGCCATGGATCCATCACTATCAGATACTTTTTTGACCTCTTGGTTTTTCCTGAGACATCTTTTAAGTGCAGGATGGGAGGGATCCAGCTTAATGATTCCATGCTCCCGTCTTTCCAGAGGGGCCGACTTTCCAGATTCCCTGGGATTCTGGGTTTCAGATTCATGATTCTACGGGAGTCATGACCCCGGCTGAGGAAACGACGCTCACACGCCAGCGCTCCCTACAGTCCAGTGTAAGAAACTGATATTCTCACCAACTCCTATGGAGGAAGGTTTGAATAAAACAGACAGTGGGGAAAAACAGCAATCAGCACTATCTTAGCTAAGGGCTTTTGTACACAGCTACATTACTCTGAGTGTGAACCGTGTTCCATCTTCTCTCCAGTTCTCTGAGACAGTAGGACAGCACAACAGATAACAGGAGTGAGGTGTATCCTGGAAAAAAGCACATTCTTCTTACACTCAAAGCTATTTGTGCCAGAGAAATGGGTGGGTTGTGATTGAGGTGCGATGATAAGGTAACGACATGAGACGGTTACCGGGCCGTTCAGCACAGGCCGCATTTTGGCTGGGCATGTGAGGCCAAGTCGGGTGTGACAGGGTATGTTTCTGGAGGGGCGAGGGGGGGAGAATATCGGCACTCACAAAAAATCTGAGTGAAAACTAGAACCTGGACCTTCAGAGGAGAGAAAAATAGAATAGAACAAAAACAGAATCAAGAAATCAGATCTCAAGATCTTCACGCTCTAGACTTAGCATCTTCTTCATGTCTTCCTCACCAGTGCCACTCGGGATTTTCCAAACCATCCCTCTCTCCAGTGCAGCATTGGCCCTCGCCCTGTCCTGCCTGCTCTTTCCTTGTACGCCCACCAAACTAATGCCACATACTCCATCCATCCTAAACAGGTGGTCTCTTTACCAATTCTGCTCAGGCAATGGCGAAGACGCACGTCTTCAGACAGCTCCATGAGGACCCCGCACTCTGACCTCGTGGCTGTTTATATACGTGTGGAGGAGGTGAGGGCATTCTGACCTGGGTGTTCTAAGGCTATGACCAAACCGGTGGGGGCAGAATGTTCATATCTGAAGTGGAACTTTGATAAATTTAGCAGTAAAAATATGGACGTTTTTCACCCAGCAGGGAGTGTACTGAGCTCTCACTGTCCTTTATTCTCCTCTGCTCCTTCCTGGTTCCTTCCAACAGGATGACACCATGCAGAAAAACATAACTGATTTACAAGGCTGATTGTCAGGTAGCCGGAATGTTCTAGATGTCCTGGGACGCCGAGATTATGATCCGTGTTCACAGCAGCCACTTGCACTTCCTTGCATGGGACGACAACAGGTTCTAGCGGAAACCCAGTTGGGAGGGGGGTGCAGAATTTTTGCTGCAAAAGGAGCCAAGAAAAAGAAAAAACACTCCACCCATGGAGTGAGATGCCTCTTCTGGCCTTTTGCAGAATGCAATTAACCCCAAATCTGTAATCCTACAGGGCCGTTTACGTGTCATGGAGGAACTGCGGACTTCCTGCCGGCAAAGAATTATTGCCAGATTAACCTTTAGACACACCAAACTGCCCACCCACCCCCCGCCCACAGACTGTTCACACCATTTATTCGTTTTATCGTTTCTTCCACCTTTTTTCTACCGTTTATGTTTTTTGACTCTGGTGGCTCGACAGGCTATGGTTTCACTTTGGCGAAGCCATGCTGGATTCTGGCAGCCCAGCATTTTTTCCGGCAACTGGAGAGTTTACCCTGGTGAAAACGCTCACAACAGTCATTTTGGGGGGACCTTGTTATTAGTGGGGTAGAAAAAAAAGCAGTCGGACTTATATACCAGGCCTTACAGTTAAGGTCTAAAAGAGAGTGAAAATAAAACTTCTTCTTGAACCTCCCACATGGAGCCCAGACCTCAACCCCATCGAGCACCTTTGGGATGAACTAGAACAGAGATTGTGAGCCAGGCCTTCATGTCCAACATCAGATTCTGACCTCACAAATGTTCTTCGAACTGAATATGCTGAAATTCCCACAGACACACTCCAAAATCTTGTGGAGAGCCTTCCCAGGAGAGTGGCAGCTGTTATAGCTGAAAAAGTGGGACCAACTCCATGTTGATGCCTATGGAAGGATGAGATGCAGGCAACATACTTGACTGTGAAAAACTATACTAATTTTGAGGTGGGCGGAGCTGCAGTGGCTCAGTTTCCTGATTGACTAGCGTACAATTGTAGGCTGTTGAAAGTGAATCTAAATAAATGCAATAAAATGGACATTTGAAAATATTTTACACATACTGGTACATTTAACTCCAGTCAGCGGTACAGACTTCAGCTCCTCTGACAGGCCAGTTGAGTTTGATTTCTTAGCTTGCTTAAGATTAAACCCTAGGCCTTTTTACGCTTTCTTGTTTGTTTGTTTTTTTAGCAACCGCTGATTTTGTATAAATAACAGTGTACAACATAAAAACAGACTCCATGGTGGTTGTGCTGCCCATGGTTCTGATATGTCAGTTTGTCATTTGCTTCACCATTGAGTGTCTCTCAGTTGCTGTTTTGACGTTGTCACAGCAATATTACTAGTATTACTCTCAGTGAGCTAAACTGTGTACTGTGTACAACGCGTTGCCCGTTTGGCAAAATCATTTGAAACGGAGGGGCTGTCTATACTGTCCTGAATACACACTCCACATGGGCACAGTATTACTGCTGTGAAGTAGTAGGTGTAGGTACAGGAGAGAGAGAAAGAGAATACTCCAGAGCAAGGCTACTGCACAGAAAGGGTTCAGGCACAGGAGAGTGAGTAGGGGAGTAGTCCAGAGTAAGAGTACTGCACAGAATGGACTCAGGTACAGGAGGTGCTGAGGCAAAATTAACTGTTTTAAAATTTAATTTTTAAGGCCCTGAACTGCCAGTCCATGGGAACAGCTCAGTCCTGAGTCATTTTGATCTGCGAAGTGTGTGTGTATGTGCGTGTATGTGTGTGTGTGTATATGCGTGTTTGTGTGTGTATATGTGTGTGCATGTGTGCGCGTGTGTGTATGTGTGTGTGTATGCGTGTGCGTGTGTCTGTGTGCGTGTGTGTGTTTGTGTGTGTGTCTGTATGCGTGTGTATGCTACATCTCCTAACGGGTGCCTGTCTGGATGCTCCCTGGGCATGGCAGCTCTGCACTCTGCCTGCATTCTACATCACAAAAGGTCCCACCTCCCCTTCACAAACCTCATGGAAACTTGATGAAAAACATTCAGGGGGCGGAGGAGGAAGTAAATATAAGCATGGGGGGGTACGATTCTCAGAATCATGGGAAGAACAAGAGCGAAAAAGCAAAGCCAGGGATGACAGGATTCTGTATAATAGTGTTTTTTTTCAGTCTTCCTTCCTCTGATGGACTGCACGCCCCAAGACAGGGTCAGACCCCACCAGGATAACCAGCGAAGGGGGGCCATACTCATTACTGAATACAGAGGAGTACATTACATATCACCTTCATGTAACAGTAGGGCACTGAGTAGGCGTACTGTAAGTAATGTTTCACACTCTGGATTACAGGCGCTCCTGATAGGCTGTCTGGCTGGCTCCTTGACCTCTGACCTCTGTGGGGGGGAAGTAACATCCCCACCCAGTGTGTCCCCGCCAGTACTTGCTAATTAGTGGGAGTGCTGCTGAGATTCTGCCATGCCTTCGCAGCTGGATGCCCCCACCCATGCAGCACTGCTGATTGGCTGCCCCTCTGTGCCCGCCCTCCCCATAACTCCACCCCCCTGACCCCATTCTCTGCCACAAAGACAATTAAAAACCCCAGTGAACACTTTTAACGCATAAAAAAACACAGCATAGGAATAATCGCATAATTCACTTTAACATTTAGTTAATCATTAATGTCTCATCTATGCCTAATTATTATTAATGACTGATGTATCTTTAATTGTTATTCACACAGCCTGTTTGCCAAAGTGCCCGACTCATTCTTATGCACTTTTACCTAGTTTATCACTGCCAGAATCTGGCCGGACCTAGTCCCCCAGCTGTGGGATGGGGAGCTTTCATTCCTGACCTCTGCCCCATCTCCACCTGCATGCCTCCATCAGATGTAAAATGCCACCGTCATGAATATTCACATCCACACCTTTCCATTCCCTTGCCATCACATGGAGAGGTGGGGGGGTACACCCATATCCTCCCGTTCTTGAATGGCTCATATATAAACCACTCCCCAGCCACCCCCTCCCCTCCCCCCCTGCCACCTCCAGAGTTTGGCAGGTCAGTTTAGGTGACACCCACATTCCCGGCGCCCTTCCAGATGATTCTTTTCTGCCGGCTTCCGGAAAGCAGTCCTCGCTGCCCGCACATCTGCTCCTGCACTTCAGGTAACCCCCCCCCCACCCACACCACCACACAGATGGCTCTTAAACCTGCAGAGAGGCCCTCTCATCCCCTTCAGCTGAAACATCTGCAATGCCCACTAAACTCTTGTAAACACCGAAAGGGGCTCAAACCACTTGTAAATCTATAGAAACCAACTTGTAGTTAAAAAAAAAGCATTTCTAACTTTTCTGGCTCCTCCCACCACACATCTCACTGCTGATTAGACTCATCCCCTGGTCCGACTAATAAGCCACATAAGGTAAACATCACGGAGCCCAGCAGGATCAACATTCTGGAACGTTCCAGAGCGTTGTATCCCACAGGCCTCTCTAAAAAATCCTGTGCAGTCCTGATGACTCCGTCCAAACAGAGCCGATCTCACATCATGACATGGCCCGTTCGCCTGCACAAGCACCAGAATTCACTCACAGGGGACAGTACTCACATAACCTGGGAGACAGCCTTCACAGAATCATGGCGATTATGAACGTGAGCGTGAGAGCGGGTAATAGTGTAACCTTCATCCTCTCGATTAGGAGGACGTATCGCATCCTGAAATCAGCCGCAGGACAGACTCATAAATCACATGTTAAGGCTGCTGTCAGTGAACGGCGGCCAGGGACACCTGCCACAGATGGGGTGCCGTAGGCCGTGGGCCTCGGGGCCCAGGACACCCATTTCGGATGCGGCAGCCGGTTGTGATTTGGGGAGGCACGGGACCGTGAGGGTTGTCGCATCTTTGGTAAAAAGCAGGAGAATCGATTTTCACACCAGGACCACAGAAGATTGCACTGTAATGCTTCCCCTCTTTCTAAACAACAAGCTGAATTCATTTACTTTTTCCTGCAAAACCTTCTCAAGACACAGAACAGAAACAAATGTTACATGCCCATATGATTATGAGTTATACTCTTTACATACCCAGCTGGTTATATGTTCTAGTCCTTACATACCCAGAAGGCCCCACGTCTGGAAATTAGTTCCACTTTCATTGTTCCTTTGTTTGTTTCTACTGTCTTTTCGTAAATCACTTTGTGTCTTATTAGGTTTTTATAATCTTTCATTTCCTCTTGGTTTAATTACCTTAACTCTTTATTGAACCGCAATTATTCTCAAATTGCTTGTGCTGAATCCTTTTATTCATTCCCCATATGTTTGCTATTACTTATTATACTGCATTTGTTTGTGCAGACATATAAAGCACCCCGAGCTGTGTATCAGCATAGGAAAGGTGTTATACGATGCTTATGAAGTATCAGTATTTCTACCATGAGGTTATCTCTCACGAAATGAATCAGCAAGCATTCGGCTGTAGTAATTTTTTGACCAAGGCTGCTGATTCTGGAAAGTTCTTCGGTAAAAGTGGGTGGAAGAATGACGGGGAGTCACGTTCCAATCACCACAGGAGGGCACAGCGACAGCCAATGGCAGCGGGCAGCAACACCGCTCCCCACAAACGCGTGCGGGGAATCGATAAGCAATTACTTTCCCTGCCGGTGTTTCCATTGTGAATGAAGAAAGGCTTACGGTGGCTTTATCTTACTGTCAATGCTCGCTGGATTGCTTTGTTTTTGCCAAGCAGGGAGGTGATTACGGGGATAGGGAGGGGTCGTGTTTAGGAGAGCCTGTCCCTCAATGATCTGGGGTTGAGCAAACCAATCAGGAACAAGATTGTAAATGTGCGTCGATGTACAGGTTTGAGAGAGACAGGGGACCAACTGGCTGCATTGTTTGGCCCCGTTGTCAGCCTCCCCCCTCCACGCCCATTTTTATGCTGCTACTCGATGTCATTTCCTGCTGTGCGAGCTCAGTCGATACGGTCATGACATGCCGATAAAGCTCCCATTGAACCAAACTCAAAGGCATCTATGCAGGAGACTCACCTTCGTTTATATTTTTGTTCGTGAGTCTGCTTCCTGGTACCACTTTGTAAAAAGGCAGGGAGATACACAGGAGCAGGGAGGTGGATCCTGTTCAACAGAAACAGATTGGCCAATTGGGGCAGCACTTTTCCAATTGACAGAGCGGGGGAATGACGACGGGGGGGAAGCGGGACGTCTTCTTTTGTTTCTGCGTTGTCGTCCGATTGTGACTGAAACGGCTGTTTTCGCTTCAACCACAGAACGAATACTGCAATTATATAAAGAGGAGCAGCGTGGGACCGGCGCCAGACGTTTTGCCGTTTCCTGACAATCCCTCAGGTACAGGTCAAGAGAATGGGGACACACACACACACAAACACACAGACAGACTCATATGCACACACACACACAGACTCACACGCACACACACATAGACAGACTCACACACAGACAAATAGTCACATACAGACACACACACACAGGCTCACACACAGACACACACACATACACACACACACAGACTCACATGCACATACACATAGACAGACTCGCACACAGACAGACAGGCACAGACAGACTCACGCACACACGCACACACACATACACCGTTCACCTGCAGAGACACCCCCCCCCCAAAAAAAAAAGCAAGCTGCTGCCTGATGCAGGTTCACAACGAGCTATAGTTTTTCTGAGAGGCTTGGTCTCCACAAAGATTGTATTGCCGTGACTCCACATCTGTATGAGGTCACAATGTCCTGACCATGTCCTGCTGCAGGAGGATGTGCTGACAGTCAAGCTGGAGCCTCACTGGACCATCAAATTAAATAAAAAATACATTAGCCTTTAATGATAATTAACAATTAATGAGTCATTAATAATTAATTAATGATTAATTAAGGTCCAGGTGACAGAGCAGCAGCATAGGTGATAGATTGGCACACAGCCGTGAGTCCTAAGGGGCAGATGTGCGGAAACCGACAGGAGGCCAGGCAGAGACCGACAGGAAGCCGACAGGAAGCCAGGCAGAGACCGACAGGAAGCCGACAGGAGGCCAGGCAGAGACCGACAGGAAGCCGACAGGAGGCCAGGCAGAGACTGACAGGAAGCCGGGCGGAAGCCAACAGGAAGCCAGGCAGAAACCGACAGGAAGCCAACAGGAAACCAGGCAAAGACCGACAGAAAGCCAACAGGAAGCCGGGCAGAAGCCGACAGGAAACCCGGCAGAGACCGACAGGAAGCCGACAGGAGGCCGGGTGGAAGTCAATAGGAGGCCAGGCAGAGACCGACAGGAAGCCGGGGGGAGGATCTGCTGGGCTGCGAGAGCTGGTTTCTTACAGCTCCCTCTGAACAGGAAGCTCACACAGAACAGATACTATACCAGCAAAAAGTTGGGACACACAAACTGAAAGAAATTTGTTTTTCAACAAGATAACGATCCTAATCACACCTCAAGGTTATGTAAGTATTGTACTATTTTGTGAAAAGGAAAGAGATGGAATGCAGTGACACATGACTCAGCCCCCGCAATCCCCCGACGTAAACCCTATAGAGCTGGTTTGGGATGAGTTGGATCGAAGAGTAAGGGCATTTTTCCACCGCACCAGGTACCTGGTACTTCAAGGTTCTGGTTTTCCACTGGCATAAAAACTGGTACCGGCCCTGAATGACATCACAACGCGAGGCGGGGTATTTTATACTGAGTTCGAAAAATGGCTGTGGTGCATTATAGGACTGGATGATGTGTGATATTAATACCAACATTGCATGTTATGCCCATGCAATTCTTACAATCGCAAGGACCATGATAGTCAGCTGGTTTGCAACCAGGCATTTTCATAACTTCATACTATCTCAACGATTGTAGTGCAGGGGCTTTAAGTTTTATTAAAACATTTTCACTTTGTAATAGGAAAGAAAGCACAATTTTAATGAATGCTCGTTTTCAAGATTATCTAGATTATGAATTTTCATGGCCAATTGACCAGGGGCGTCGTTACGCCTATTTTAGGAGGGCTTTAACACCCCTAAAATGTTTTTTACCCCCCCCAAATATATCTGTATTTATTAGCTTAAGTCAGAAATAGCTTTTCATATCATATATAAATTTGCCATTGCTCCCCCCCCACCCCAGTAAAGACTCTGCCCCCCCATCCATTCATTTCTAACTACGCCCCTGCAATCGACAATTAACACTTTTAACACCTTTAACAATTAATGCATTTAACTTATGGTATTGTTACTTGTCTGGAAGTCAATGACGAAGGAAAAGTATGAAAAGTACTGTACCAAATATCCGGTACCCGGTGCGGTGGAAAAGCACCCTAAGAGCAACCAGTGCCCAGAACATGTGGGAACTCCTTCACGACTGTTGGTGAGACATTCCAGGTGGCTACATCTGCTGGCTGAAAGAGTCTGTAATCTTGTCATCAAAAGCAGAGGTCGCTGATTTGAAGAGTCTAAATATTTGAGAAAAATTTCAGATTTTGAACATTTCTCTTGGTCGCTGCAATATTTGATATGTATTACTGTGTTGTCTTAAGGCCTTTTACTACAAGGTGAATAACATAACTAAAACAGGCAGATACATTAAAAAAACAGGCATGTTTAGACTTTTGACTGGCGCTGTACATTATGGTCCAGTCCTATCTGGTTTCATTATGGACATTGCTCTGTATATGATTATGGTCCTAATTTCCCCCCTAGCTGACGCTGTTCTCCGCTGCCTGTCTATCGCTCCAGTGACGCTCGATGCTCGGAGGCCGCCTGTGATCGCTCGTCGATGTATGGCGAATGGGACGCAAGGAACTTGGAATTTTCTGCAATTAAACCCAGAGCACATCATCACTTTGCTGCCACGTCAGTCTGACTTTGTGTGGGAGGATGATAGCATTTAGCGAACAGAGGGCTGAGGGCAGTGCATTGTGGGTAGGGGCTGGCATGCCGGCAACATCCGCCTGTCATTTTCATGTGTATGCCACATGTCAGATGCTCCCCCCTGTACCCCCCTGGGTTGCTGCATGACAAGGCCGGATGGAGTGAGCGACGGCAACGACAGGAAGCTAAATGGCCTGAGCAGGGGGCAGGAACTGGGGGGGGGGGGGGTGCATTAAGCCAGCAGAGACGAATCCTGGCAGCTAGCGGTCACTCGCTTCACTGCACATGCTTGACTTCCTCCTGGAATAGGGGGAGGAATAGCCAAAGAAAAATGACAACATCCCCCCAATATCCTCAGAACCCCCTCCCCAGGAAAAAGAAATAAAAAAATTCTGGCCTGGGCTTGACCAGACTGCACCAACAGCTTACCCAAAATCCACCGCTCTCTGACACAGATTCCTACCCAAGATGCATTGCTCCACCAAGCAGACAGAACAAAACAAAACCTGCCCCTCTGTACATGCAAGTTACCCACAATACACTGCTCCATGGGACACACTGCCCACCCAATATGATTCTGGAAAGGTGATGCAAGGACAAAACACATTTAAGAAGCTTAAGCAGCTACAGATGGTGGCTGAAGGAGAGTCACTCTGATCTAGGATGTGCAGCTAATGAAGGTTTCAGTCTGATAACAGCAGGGTTAGGCCCAGTACTCTTTCTGTTCTGGCCTAGGTGTAACGGCTGGACTTCCTGCCTGAGCAGGAAACAGTCCCTGCTGAGAAACTGCTTCACATAATGGGCAAATTAATGTTAACAGGGTTATCTTAAGCATGACAAAGTAAACAGGCTGTACATACTCCTGGGCCCCGCCCTGGTCGGCTCCACCCCATGGGACCCATGCCGCTCAAATCCCAGGGCCAGTGTGTACATTTCACGGCCTGCGTTCTGCCCCCCACTTGGCTGCAGTTCTAGGGCCATAGATCAGTGACAGGCTCTCTCATTGCCCCCCCCCCCAAGAGGAATCAAGGGAATTTATTTCTGTTTAATTAGCTTGTTTACATGAGCCTGGGGAAAACAACGAGAGTTTTGCAGAAGCAAGCCAACAAAAAAGGAACAGAGAGCCCTGAAGGGGGTGCTGTGGTAGGGTGCTGCCCCATATCCCCTGGAAATCCACTCACTTTATATTTTTCATAAAGACAACACAATGATTTGAAGATGGAAAACAATGGAGCTAATGAAAAAAATTTGTGAAACCTTTGTGCTTCTGGGGAGAGCTGTACCCTCACACTTCTAGGGTTGCTGGTTCAAATCCCACCCACATCCAGAAGCAGAAACATACTAAGAAATGAGACCTTTGGTGACTGACACATATCAGGAGATCCTTGGAGGGGCAGTTAGGTAAGAGGGGGGCTAGAGGCTGATTGCTCATCAGAAGCAGCTGAACTTGGGCATGAACTCTCGCTTAGGTACAGAACAAGGAGTTCTGGCCAATGCAGCAAGAGACAGCGCCCTCAGCAGACCTGGGTAAATATAGCACCAGCTTGTAAACCTGAGGGGGTGGGGGTGTTCATGCACACATGACTCACAGCGCTACGTATTACAGAACATCCCCCCCACACACAGCCCTTCTGCTGTCTGTGTGATGTTAACCCCCCCGCCCCCCAGGGACATTAAGAGAATTTTTCGAGGTGTGTATCTACCATCCTTTTTTCCTGAGGGACTGGGATGTGTTCCAAGGGGCTTCATTTTATTCTCAGTAATGGCTCCTCCTTGGCACGGGGGGCGGGGCTTTATTGAGAAGCGAAAAATCCATCGCACACAAATCAGGGCTTCTTAATCTGGACTTCCCTTTAAATCCTGGTTGATTGGGCGTGGCTTATAAAGGTGGGCGTGGTTTTAAAAATAAATCGGAGGGCTGGGTGGTGTCCTTACAAATGTTGCTATGGCAAACTGGAACGCACAGTCATCTTTGCTTTTCATGCCGAGACATCATGGCCTCTGATGGGGAAAAATGTTCACCAAATATGAAAAAATGCCCCCATCTGCTAATAAATTTCAGTCTGCCGTCGCATCACTGAAGCTGAGTTGGTCCCTTCCTTTGTTTCCGCTCAATGGAAATAAAATGTTGACACCCTCCACCCCCCAGCATCAGCGTCAGAAATGGGACTTGTTATGAGGTCCCATAACTGAGCTCCTTTGTGCAGGACTGTGGACACCTGCCAAATAAAATGACTTTTCACCACTGTGCTCTTTGAAAACATCAATTTCCCCGATGCTCTCAGATGTCCAAAGATAAAAACACACACATCACATTTTGATTACTTTTTCGACCATCTCCACTCGTAAAATAGCTTTTCAGATGTGTGCGGTGAGCGAGGCGGGGGGCAGTGCTGAGAGAACAGCCGCTAGTCCCCAGTAAGGTGTTATTAGTCGAAAAGAATTTTTAAAAAGTTAAATTACAGGCCTGTGGATTTTCTGCCGCTTGTAACTGCCTTGTGTCACATACTGACCTAGATTCCCGTCAGAATGTGTTAGGGGAACAAATGAGTGGCTGTCAGGTTGGCATATGAAGCAGCAAGTGTTTGCTGCCACGGAGACGAACAGAGCACACAAACAAATGGGCAAACGGACTAACAAGCAGATAAATGAACTAATAAACCGGCAAATGAACTAACAAACAGAAATCGAACAGACACATGAGCAAAGAAACTAACAAATAGGCAAATAAACCAATAAAAGGCGAATGAACAAACAGATAACCAAATGAACAAATAGGCAAATGAACTAAGAAACAGGTGAATGAACAAACAGGCAAAAAACTGACAACAGCCAAATGAACTGACATCGAAGCGAGCTAACAAACATGAAAATGAACTAATAAACTTGCAAAAGAACAAATAGACAAGCAAAGTAAAAGAATGGCAAATAAATAGGCTAATGAACTGACAGGGAAACAAATTAAAAGACTGGAAATAAAATAGGTAGTTGAACTGACGGGTAAGCGAGCTAACAAATAGGACAATTAACCAACAAAGAGGCAAATGAACAAGCAGGCAAACAGCTGAAAAGGGTAAATATTTACACCTATGTGAAATATCAAAGTGAAGAATACAAAAACCCTGAAAACACACAGGTGTCTCTAAAGGTGTGTGTGTCTGAGAGAGAGATGAGGTGGCCCTGCCCTGTGCCCCATGTTTCACAGGATATGATCCAGGTTCACCAACACGGTTTCTGCAAAAGATGGATGTATTAATGTTTTATGTTTCTTTTCAAAGCATTCCTACACACGATGACAGGGAATGTTCATAAAACTGACATTATGCTGAAAAATGTTGCTTACTGGAGTCAGTAAAGGGGATTCATTTCCCGTATTGCTGCTGAGGTCTGTGGGGTGTAACTGCTAAGTCTATGAGTGTCACTATCTCACCACCGACACCTGACCCATATTTGTCTGACGACGTCCCTTTCCGTCAATGTTTCATCATAAAAAGACAAGCCCCCCCACCCATCTCAAATATTATAACAATTCCTCAATCTTAAAAGAAGAGGTTTTCATCCTGAGCTCTTCTTTTTAATCCTCCAATTCCCATAAGCTCTCAATGCTAAAAAATGGCAATGTAATTTAGATTATGCGAAAAGCTCCAGCGATTTATCAGAAAATGAAACAGCTCATCTTTTACCTATGTAGACGAACCCACTCAATATACTTTACCTGTACCGTCACTTCTCTACACCAACCTTCATGGCTATTTTGCCTTCTCCAATAACTACTTTAAGGTCTATGTGGGACTTGAACCAACAACCTCCTGGTTCCAAGACAGCAGGCTTCCTCCCGCTCATCACACAGCATTTAATAACACTTGAAAAAGAAGTAGGGCAGGCCACTTGTTCAGACTGACAGTACACTAAAAAAAAAACACAGAGCGAGACCCATTTTCTCTGTATTTGCAATCGTAACACAAGCGCGGACAAGCCAGCCTGAGCTCCAGGTCCGCACACGGTGGCAAGAAACTAACTCAGACACATGAACGGTAACACCGATTCCCACATCAAGGGCTTCTGCCAGACGAGGGCGTGAGATTTCTCTTGGAGCTGAGAGCTGGACGTGGGTGACAGCGAGAGCCCAAACGGACGGGTGGGGGTCGGCGCAATTCGGCAGTCACGGATAAGATGAGGAACGGGGGGCAGTGAATGGAGGAGGTGACAATGGAGAACTGATATTCCTGAGTGATGGGGGAGGTTCCATTGCTATCCAAAAATCCAAAATGAATTATCTTCTATCTTAAATTTTGAAGTTTTCGTGACTGGCCATCCACATTTGTAGCTGGGATCCGGCCTGCAGATGGGTGATGTCACCTCCATAGGGGGTGTGGTATTTCTCATGCTATCTGCCCTTCTGCAGGGGCAAGCAGCCTTGTAGCAGTCCAGGACTTGAACTGGTTTTTAAGAACTCACAAAGCACCAAGCCTACAAAAGGCTTTGCAGTTGGACCCTCGGGAAGGGGGGGGGGGGGGGTTCAGCCAAATTAGAATCAGATGCAGCAATTTGATCTGTGTGAAAGCTATTGCGGCTGCATCTACAGGTAAGTGTCACTTGGGGAGAACTAAAGCTTGGCCATTTTCGCTCACCTTGCCGGAACATTCCGCGGCCTGTTGGAGTGACTGACAGATGGCATGTCATACCCCAGATAAAGGCCAGTCTCCTCCCCCCACCCCCTGCCCCCCTCAGCAGGTCATGGGTAACAACAACGGGATTAACCCTGGAGTGTCGTCGTT
>JAAGVU020000078.1:17505827-17528876 GCA_011763525.2 Mormyrus iriodes | reverse complement strand
TGGAGTGTCGTCCTTACTCCCCCTTGCCCCCCCCCCCCCCTCCCCTCTCCCCTCTCCCCACCAACTGGAAGCCATTTGACAGTAGAGAGGAATCATCCGATTAGCATAATTAAGGCATTCACTTATGGGGGGGAAATAGACATTTTCTGGCAGCCAAATACTCATATTCTGCTCCTGTTCCTGCAGCCTAACTGCACAGCTAACGATTTCGCCTCCGCGTTGCTTTCCTTCCCTGTCTCGACTAGTCCTGCTTTTGGGAGTCGGCTCCCAACTTCCCACTTCTGCACGTTGCCATTCCTTGTGCTTGGTTAGACACTGGCCCAGACCTGGGGGGGTTGTAAACAAAACCAAGACACTGTGTGTTAGAAGTGCCCCTGGGGGGTCCCCCACCCAGCCCAGTGGCAGATGGGAAGGCCTTTCATATAACGATCCTTGATTAAACTTGATTGATTTCTAACTGTACTTTAACTAACTGGGGAAATCTACTCTCAAAGTGGCCCCTTGGTGCCCATGCTGGGGATCCCTGGTGGACATGATCAGCCTCCACTTCACCACGCCACTTTGATTGAGGGGGGCAGATACCTTTGCTCTTTCCCAATGGTCGGGATCAGCAAATACTATGACATTAAATTGCAGTTTTAACCCTCTGTAGATGTTTGGAGTGTCAAGGGAGTGCAGATGGACCTCCCCCTCCCCAGAGATTTTAACCATCAATTCCCAATCTCAGCGTCAATCAATCAGATCAGAGGGTAACAGCAAAACTCCTTTTTCACCTCAGACGTTTAAAGACAAGCCATTCCTCAGAAGCGAGCTGTTTATCTTTTTCGATCAGCTGAGCCTTTGCAAAGTAACTTTTTTTAAAATTTCTCCTACAGAACAGCTCCCATATGAGAATAAAAGCATAAATTAACTCACTGAAAATATAACGAATCCTTCCTAAAAAAAAAATAGAGCGTCATGGACACATTCGGCAGAAGAAAAAATGATTTGCTTGGATGCCTTTGAAAAGCTCTCGTCACCCCTGCCGCGAGCAAGCCCGGCAACAGCTGCCTGGGACTGCTTAAGCTGCATGTTAATAACCGCTAAAAGGAAGTGGAGAGGCAGAGGGAGACAGAGAGAGGGGGAGAGGGAGAGAGAGAGACAGAGCGAGCATGGCAGGTTGCACTTGTTCTCAGCGATGCTGCCTTTTCATGCCAGAGGGCAGGATCCTTACATTTCGTAAGAAGGAGGGAAAAAGGGGTGTATGCTATTTTTAAATAGGTTGTTTATAGGTGATGGTAGCCTGTTGGGTGTTTTGTTGGAAGACAAGCCTCCTGCATATAATAATAATAATAATAATAATAATAATAATAATAATAATAATAATACAGGGAGATTAGAAATTCTGGGGCACCATAAAAAATGTCCCATTAGGTAGATTTTGCCAACTGGACCCCCTAACTTATGTTTTTGGGCCCTGCTAATGTCTTCAGCTCCCTGAATCTGCCAGGGTATCCACGGCCCTCCAACACCCCTGAATAATAATAATAATAATAATAATAATAATAATAATAATAGAGCCTTCGTCCCAACTAAATTAACATGCCTATCCATGTTTATTCCACCCACACGTGAACTCCACTAAGAATCTATAAATGACCACGCCCCCAAGGGGTAGTCCATCCAAGATAGACATGCCCACTAAAAATAACCCCGCCCCTGAGGCACCGCCCCCATAATACAGCCCAAACAAATTACTCTAATTTCATGATCATAGTGGTTATAATTATGGTTTATTATTATGCCATTTAATTATGTTTAAGTAGTATTCATTTTGCATCAGCATTATTTCATACACATTAATTATCCACTGCAAGCACAGCATTTTTGATCGTGCTCTTAAAAACCTGGGACCAGCAGAAACACGACGCAATCACGGTAAACTCAGACCCGCGGTAAATGAAGCTATTTGGAAAACACTCATTCCATTCCCCTTTTTCGGCAAATAGGGCATTAATGTGTTTAAGAACTCAAAACAAAAGCCATAAAGGGCTTTAGTGGGGCGTATAAATGGAGCCATGAAAGGTTTAACGAGACCCATAACCACAGCGGCACGCTGGGCTTGGCTGCGAAGGAGCTGCAGTGCACTACAGCAACAACACCCCCAATGAAGCCTTAACATGCAACATTTCGTCAAGGAAGTGATGCCCGGGAACCGGCTGGTGAGAAATAAAATGTTTCCATCAAGTTAAGGATATGTCGCAGGAACGTAAGTGCAGTTCCTCACCCCATGGGGGCGCTGATGAGCATTCAACCCTGTGATGTTTTGACTTGAAATGCAACCTGACTCTGCCCAAATGTTTCCATTCAAAAAATCTGTCTGTCTAACCCCAACCCCCCTGGGGGCATTTAAATACCATTAACCCCAGCTGATTTTTCCCTGCCTACCCCCGACACACACACCCTTGGCTGTGTGTTTTGGTTTTACTGTAGAAAGAGTATTCTCTTTTCTAGAAACACCCAAATATATAGCATCTCCGGAAGAGACGTGATGTTTAGTTTGATCGAGAGGTCCAGACTTCCCGCTTCGACATGGATCGCTGCACGAAAAATGAGAGGGATGCAGGGGGGACCTGGCAGTGCCGGGAAATTAAATCCCTTTCACCTCGCTGGATGATGACGGAGAAGGACTGCAGGATAACAGCCGCACATGGGAGAAGCACTCATATACCAAGATATATATAGCTGACCTACAATTCTGATGCACGGTTGCCCCAGTTAGAGGAAATTATATAGCCTGAACAATCAGACATTTCACATTTGCATTTTGCTAACGCTCTTTTAATTAAAACTGCTCGGACAGATGCTTCAGGGCCTCGAACACACAAGGATATGGGTCGGCCATGCCAGAAGGGTTCCTCAGAGGGTGTTGGGTGGCAGATGTGGTATGTCTGTGTTCAGTTTCAAAAACACCACCGGGATACAAGTCCAGTCATCCCTGCTGCATCTCTCAAACACCTGAGTTATGCTCAGGAATCTGTGGTTGGTGTCAGACTGATGGACCCGCCACAACATCAAGGTAAAGGTGTCACAGTATGCCACTAATGCTAATGCATCCTACCCTTGCCACTTTCTATGTGACACTTTCCCACGCTAGGGATCCCCTGCAGCGTGCCAAGACGTTCCTGCAATAAGTCACATGACCGGGCAAGTCACCAATTACAGCCAGTTTTGGGCACTTGGTTTCAGATCCAATATTTCCACAACATTTCTGTAACATTCTCTCACTGTGAATAGCAGGGGTACATACAGGGCAACAAGGACACTGGCCCCAGATGAAAGCTGATTGGCCCCTGGAGTACCCTCATCCCTGTCACTCACCAGTTCCAAACATATCATTGGCTACGGATAAGGCTGACCCCTCTGTATGAAGTACGGCTCCTCTTATGCCTTCCACTTTAAAAAAATCTTAGAATCACCCTCTGGTCAGCAAGGATTAATCATGTTTCCTCAATTGCTACAGCATTATCTAAGCATTATCTTTTCCACCGCATCCGGTATCGTACTTTTGGTACTTCGAGAAAGTACCAAAAGTACGGTACTTGAAGGTGCTGGTTTTCCACTGGCGTAAAAACTGTTACGGGCGCTGAATGACATTACAATGCGAGGCAGGATATTTTCTTCTGAATTCGAAAAATGGCTGAAATATATCATATGGCTGGAAGATGTGTGATATTAATACCAACATCGCACGTTATGCGCATGCAATTCTTTCATAGCTAGTCAGCTAGATCAAGATCAGACTTTTTCATACTTTCAGTTCTGTACGGACATTTTAACGCAGGGAGTTTAAGTTTCGCTACAACATTTTCACAAAAATCCTTAGCTAGCTTTGTAATTTTAATTATTATTCCAGATTATTCCATTTATACATTACGAAATATACGTTTAAAAATCTGTTTAAAGTTTACCTCGCGCTACACGCGTTTTCTGTGACAATCGTAATCATTTTCATCGTTGCTGTTTAACTCACTCCCAGACAGGTTTGTGAGGAATTTATGAACTCCATTTTGCTAACAAATACCCTAATATTTTTACAACAAAATCACAGACAATACTAGGACAACACGCTATGTGTTAGTATATTAAACAAAATACTTTTTTAATTTGCCATCCTGATTTTTTTTGTATGTTCTTCTGACCATATTGCAATTTATTTTAATTTTTTTTTACTTTGTTTATCGTTGTTTTCTGAGTTCGAAACTGTTTTCAAGGCGCTGGCTGGCTTCTGTTTCAGAGGCTAGCTATTTGCATAACCAATCAACAAAGAAAGCGTTTCAAGTCCCACCTCAAAGGCTGGCTTGGTACTTTGGTTACTGGAACTTTTGGTACTGGTACTTGACCGGAAGTCAGTGGAAAAGGGAAAGTACTGAAAGTACCATACCAAAAGTAGGGTATTAGGTGCGGTGGAAAAGCACCCTAAATGTGAGGGGGGCGTCAACAGTAATGTGACCCCATCCCCCTTCCCCCACACACATACATTCCTTCAGTAGTTCCATCTGCGTTCCTGTCTTCCTTTGACCCATCGAACTTGCGCTCAATCCAGTCAATCTCCCAGGCATATTGGGCAGCAACGAACAGTCACGTTGCCTTCTCTTTTCCTTTTTTTGTTCTTAATTATTCCCGCTGCTTAAAAATCAATACTTAATTACCTGAAAATGCTCTCCTTTCTGCCTGCTGGAAGCATCTGCCTCCAGAGCCATCGCTCACGCAGGTCATCTCCCCCACCTCCGCTCCATCACCTGACCATCCGCCACACTTGCACTCGCCTTTTTTTCACTCCTCTTTTCCTCATATTTCCTTGCACCTCCTCACCCCCCCACCACCCTTTACCCAAGATCAGACTGATGGAAAATAGATGGTTTAAATGTGAGCGGATAGTGTAAATGTAGAACGCTCATTCAAATTCCTGCAAGACAAATCAGGGCCTGTTTTACTGGGAAGAAAGTGACACATGATTGGCTATAAAAAGTGCTTGTGACCCATATCAAAGTCTAAAGCCTCTGAAGCTTATTCATCCAGCGCAGTAATAGGCGGCAGGAAGCTGGTGTTCCCTCTACTCCCTTCTTGCCCCAAACCCTTGATGAACATTTAAAACACTACGAGGCGTCAAATCGCATAAGACCCCAACAGCTGAATCAAACCTAATTAAAATCAGGACCTAGAGCTGAACACGTGCTTGCATGCAGCTGCCTTTAAGCCTAGCCCCCCAATGTCTGTCATTAGCCCCACCCCTTTACCAAAGGCATTATCCCCAACAACCTAGTGCGCGAGTTAGAAAAAGATCAGTAATATCTTATCGTTATAGGCCCCGACCAGACCAAAGACAACAACAAACGCAATCAGGGAGCCACGAAGAATGCGCTCCGAGGCACCCTCGGAAACGGCATCATGGTCTATCAATTAAACTGAACGTCAGACGCCAGTGCCAAATACAGGCAAGAGGAAGAAGGGAAATACAGCTCCTAACAGCATCCAGTTACCCAGTGCTACTGGGCCGGGACTCAGAGACCCCAGCAGAGATGGCCCCTTCCTCATGGGAGAGGGGGCTCCAAACAGAGGGGCTTTGACGGCCCTGTGCCTCAGAGAAAGCAGGGTTGGGATCTGGAATGGGGGTGGGGGGGGCAGGAATCCCCACTGCCTACCCCCCATCCCCACCTTCTGCCACTCATCAGTGCTGGCTCCCTGCCCCCCCCCCCCATCCAGCCTGCTCTGTCAACAGTAATTGTGAAATAATGAAGTGGTCACAGAAGCAGGGAATGTGCACCCCTCCCTCATTAACTTCTTCTTTCCTCCCTTTGCCTCCAGTTCCCATTCCTCTGTTCTTTGTCCCACTCCTCTCCTTTTCAATACTCCCCTCATCTAGGTGTGCATCCTTCCTTCTTCCCCCTCTTTTCCTGCTGTCATTCCATCGCCTCGTTTTCTCTCCCCCCCCCCTCAAAAAAAACAACAGTCATAAGGTGTAAAAACGCTGACATTAAAAAATAATGGATCTGTCGAGAGTCTCGCCTCCGTGGCCACTCAGGAGAGGTCGTCGTGGTGACTTAGCATCTCCTCCTTCGCAATAAAAACCCCATAAAGACACTAATTCTCCCAGAAATTGATAGTAGCAGCCCCCCGATTCTGGCCTTTAAAGAGACGATAAAAAACAGAAACACATGATAGATATATAAACCTACATCCGAACAGAGCTTAATCATCCCGTAGCCTACATTTCTGTCTCCATTCTTTTAAATTTTATTTCTATTTATCGCTCTTTACTGCATTTGTAATCCCCACCACCCCCATAAACGACACAGGGGGGCTGAGGGGGTGCAGCCTCTTGCAGGGGGATCGGGCGTCGCGCTCGTCTCAGGCAGTTCGCTCTGCTCCCGATCGCGCATCTGCTGGTTACCATTAGCGCGTGAGCGCGTCGGAGTGTCCAGGGACGGGCTCAGGATCGCCACGGCAATAATGAGACAAAATGGACTGTAAACTGACGGATGATTATTCCCATAGTCATATCTAAGTACATTATAGTAATTATTATGTTCTACTTAGGCTTAAGCAATATGTAGAGAAATGTAATTCGGACTAACAAAACTGCATCAGCTAAAGATTCGGGGTGCGGTGGCGGGGGGCAGAACAGAGAAAGCCTCACGGTAAAGCCCCTATGCCACCCCCCCATACCCATGTGACAGGGGGATGTGGACTAGACATGTTTTCATCGTAAACTGATAAGCGAAAGACAGAAGCAGAGAGAGAGAGAGAGATGACAAGGAATGTAATTATTACAACAAACTGCTGATTCTATCAGAACTTGTGCTGTGTGTCACTGCGCGTGATATGTGATGTTTTTTTCTTTGATTATGAGAGACCTCTCATCTTTAATCACCATAATGTCATTTTTCTCTCTCTCTCTCTCTTAGCATCAAAAGCTTTTTTAATTAGTCGGCCGGTTCGTTAAGAAACAATCTCCCCACTGCAGACACCAGCGCCTTTACCAGGTCGACAGCGAGAGGCACAGAGAGAGGACTGGCTGGCTGGCCTGATCTCACAGCCCACCATGCAGGAGAACCGCACACTGCAATAACTGATAGCCCCTGACATGCATGACTAATTAACCATAGAGTTTCAGATTGACCACTTTCCTAAGGATTGATAGGTAACCACAGCTTAAAAATCCACCACCTAGAGCCACAGGTATAATTCCTGAGCACTTAACCACCTGCGAAGTATTTTGGCACAATCCCAGATGTTAATCTACTGGTCTTGGAGGTTTGGGGCTAAGAATCTTATGGTTCCTTGATTCCCGACCTGGATCGGATAGGACCGATCCGATTGGAGTGCAGTGGACCAGCTCCCAGCATGCCATGCAGTCACATGAGGTCAGTCATATTGTCAGAATATGCTTAAGCACATGTGCGTCCACATGTTAACACGTACATGGGAAGCATGACCAATCCAGGGAATAGGTCCCCATAAAAATCAGCCGCCCACAACACATACTCGCTCCATGACCCCATGACCCATGCCTGAAAATGGGGGGGGGGTGGCCCTGAAATTGTGCCAAAAGCAGCTCACCTGCTCTGCGGGGGTCCACAGCAGATGGCGAAACTTGGTGTTGCCACTCTTTACCATCTGCACACCAACCTCCACCCATCCCCAGCAGCTGGGGGGTGGGCTGGGGGCCTCCAGCCCTTCCCAGACAGCATGGGACACAAATCAGCCCTGTCACTTCGAAAGACCCAAACCCTATCGCTGCAAGAAATAATCCCCTTCAGGCCATTTTGAAAGGAAAAAAAAATGTTATTGAGAAACTAAGAGACAGACAGACAGGGAGGTGGGGGTTTTACAGCTGTCAGGGCAGAATAATTATTATATATGACTTTTCTGTGGCCTCCTAGGCGTCTGTGGCATTTGCACAAGAATAATTTGTGTCAATATCTTATTTCATCTTTTTTTGAACAAGAGAAAGAGATTGAAGTTGAGAGTAGGAGCTGCTGAATTCAGACAGCTTGTGTTAAACCTTCAGGACATCCTGGAAACATACTATATATAAGGGAATCTTAAGAAATACAGGCCTGTATAATAGTGGCTGATAATGTCCTATGAAATTAACACTTAGTCAATCGCGGCATTAGCTGAATTAAAACAAAAGCATGTTCGGGAGTACAAAAATGGTCTTTTTTTTCTTAACTGCAACTCGAAAAATGGGTTTTGCAGTCTGTCCGGGGATGTCAGAGATTAAACAAGCAAGAACGTGTCCACCATTAACAATGTGTCTGCTGTTTTACATGCGGGCATGGGGCTGCATGAATGAAATCCAGAAGCAAACTAGTGTAACGCAATATGCTTCATCTGAAACAAACCGTTAAAGACGCATTATGATAACTATATTAAATATGTATGTGGAATACGCAAGGGTACAGTATTGCGTTTAAGGGAGCGGATCTTCATTATTGTTTTAAGCGGTGAAAATCAAGCGCAAAAACCACCCTAAGAATGGGATTAGTTAGGAAAGCGTAACAAGAAGCGCCCACAAAGTAATTTCCAGTCTGAGGGTGACGCGAGCATGGACTTCTCGTCGGGAAGTGTAACCGGACCATCAAAACTCAAAACGGAATTTTGTTCGTTTTCTTCCACCACGTGTTGGAGCTAGAAACCGTAAGGGCGATATAATCTGTAGTGACTACAACCCAGGCGTCAAAAGACGCGTTTTATCTGGGTAATGACGCCGGGGCGTAAACGCTCGGCTCAGGGCATGAGACACGCTTCATACGCGGGGTACTGTTGCCTTATTTCAGCTCTGTAATGCAATGTTATAAAAGACATTTGCAGATATGAAAGCACAGACCGTGCGCTGAGTACTAAGCCTAAAGGGCAAACCGTATCCCCCCAAATATACAGATCATTAAATTATGTTGACCATGAGAAATCTTTATTTTATGGAGGATCAATATATCGTGTCCAGCCACTAAAATAGGCTGCGTGTCGTCAGCATCACACCCGTGTTTGACAGTGTGCTTGCCTAATTGAATCCCACCGATTAAACTTATAGACACGCCTGAAAGCGTCCTACAGTAAAGACACGCATTAGCTTCCTGTTTCGTTTAAACCAAAAGTACAGATGAGAGAGAAAATTAAGGCTACATGTGCGCCTCTCGTACAGCGTTTCCAGTGCGCCAAAACGGAAAATAAAAAATAACCATGACCTTCCCACAAATTGTTATGATGGTTTTATTAATTATAATTGATTAATAAATGTCCATACATTGTACGTTCCGATAAATACCTGTTGGACATCCCGTACTCGGTAGCGATAAATTGTATAAGGCCTATAATAATAATAATAAATAATAATAATAATAATAATAATAATAATTCAAAAGCAATGGCACTGTAATTGATCTCTTCTGTTATTACGTAGACACTATATTACCTGCAATAAAAGTCTTTCATTCTCCCATGTCTGCCAGTGATGAAAAGTGTGCTTTATGACCTGAAGAGTGACCAGTGGCCAACCGACCACAAAAAGACGCTTCTGGACCCATGCTGCGCCCAGTGCATCCCTGCACGAACCGATAACCAGCAATTGCAGATACCTTCAGCTAGGCTCGGCACAATGCAGTGCGGTCTACGGACTTCACGAACAGGGAAAGTTAGCCCAGAAAGGGAAGAAAAGTGGCAAGGAGATAGAACCTAATTTACCAGCTTGCTCCCTGCATTGCAGCTTCGCACCATGAACGTGGCAGGGGCAAATAAACCAAGGTCCAATTAATCAACCGGTCCGAAAAGGAGCTGAGGAAAGAGGGGAAAACGGAGCAGCCCTAATGAAACAAAATCCGCAAATTGCTTTAAGGCATCCACGTGTTTGTTTCGCTGTCCGTACCGGGTCACCCTCCTTGCTCAGCGCCTTGTATTGCGTTCCCGCGAACTCAGAGGCGCGTACCGAGCTCTCAGTACAGCGATCGCCGGGAACGGAGGAGGTAAAAAAAAGAGAGAGAAAATCGCATCATTTACCTTCCACTGCAGAAACCGTAGCAATTGCACATAAAATCGCGAGCAAATCCACTGTCATGGCAAAAGGGTATTTTCCTCTTTTTATTTCCCCCTTTTTTCTCCCTTTTGTAGTTACCAAGAGGCGTGATCGTACACAATCCTTCAGCTGTCAAAACGGCGCTCCTGTAGCGGGTATTTTTGAGTCACATTGCAAGCCGTAGTAAGTAGTATGTGAGAAGCAGCTGTGGTCGGTAAGGTACGGGGATGTGAGGGGGCTGACAGAACCCCCCCCCCCCTTCCATCCCCACCCCCCCAATCCCATCTCACACCCCTTTAACACCTTGTGGCCAATCACAGGGTGCAAACGGCACGTCTCAGACCAATGGTAACTGAGCGCCCCCCCCCCTTCCCGCACCCTTTTAGTTTACAGAAAAAAATAATAATAATAAAAAACTTTTCACTGGCCATTTCGAGCCGGTTTCTGTTCCACACGAAGTGAAAGGGCGCCTATTTGTGGCTGTCTGAGGTTATCGCAGACGAGGTGTTAACTTTGCGGGGATGTTTTTTTTTGGAAACGATTGAAGACTAATTGAAATGGAGAAAAGGGGATAAAGGGGTGTAATCCTTGTTTTCGGCTGCAATGAACTGAGATTATCTGAAGTACACGGCGTCTGATCTGTGCTTTTGATAATAGGTTTTCTAAATATTTGAACAATAAAGCAAGACTATGGGGTGAAGCTGAATTTATGAATACAAGAATAAAACATTTTAAAAAATATTTTTGTGATTTAAGGAAATATGTGGTTTTAGACAAGTAAATGTGCAATAATATAAATACACAACACCACAAATGTTATGCAGATCGGTACAGTTTTACTAAGGTATTATAAACAATACTTTTGTCGTCTACTACTACTACTACCAATAATAATAATAATAATAATAATACACGTCGGCTGGCGAATTACTTGAGTCTGCACACAGGATATAAACATCAGAAGCCATTGAAATTAGCTTTACTGATTAACACCAAAATCCCAAATGTCCCCAAAGTGCAGGGTGATACCCCCCTCCCCCCCCTCCGCTGCAGCTCCACCGCTGAAGACCGCGAACCGGCGGCGTGATGCGGACTGTCCCTCTGGCTCCTCCAGCCTGTCCGAGCTGAAACTCCCGCTAGCATTTGGACGCTGCGCCGGGGTCGTTATATCATGAGTTTGATTAGGCTGGATTCGGACGCATCGCTGTTTGGGTTTCTCCTATTCTGCGAGGGTGCCGGCTGCTTTCGGAATTGCGGGTCTCCGTCCTCATCCTCAGGTGGCGTTTACACCCCCATGCTTAGTCTCCGTGTTGCCGTGCTGTGGTCCCGCACCATTCCGGTTATTGTCAGCAGCTGTATGAGGTCCGCGTTGGCATATAAAATGGGATTTTAATGCCTTGCAGAGATCGGGGGGCGTTTCGCGAGTATACCGTTATGACATCTGCGGGTTCACCTCGCCCCACCCGGTCGCTCCTCCTGCCCCATTGTGACAGGCTGCTTCAGCAGATGGCTGACATAAAGTCCTCCTCCCCCGGGACAGGCAGCGAACATGGGCCCCATTTGGGGGGGGGGGGGGTGTAGGTAGGTATCTATCAATAAGAAGGCCTGCACACCTGTTTCTTTTCAATTACTCATAGCGTGTGGAGGGGGTGCAGCTGCAGCCCCAATCCACTGGGGCCCCTGGGACACTGGAAGACGGAGTTAGTGTCCCCCACCCATTCCTACTTATATCTGTCTGTTTCACACTGCCCTGTTCTGTCTGTTTGCAATCATGGCAAACCTGCTGACAGTAAAATAACATGGACAGGCTACATCTCTCAGATATCTTGTCTCAAATAAGGGTTGTCATCATCCACTTTATTGTCTTCGCTGTGATTTGGAGCAAGAGACTGTTTTGGTAGAATGTTTGCTGTTGTTAATAGAGGAAGAACCCAAATCAAAGAATATAGCGCCTTTCCTGCTCACCCACTCTTACTACGGTGCACAAGATGCTGATATCTAAAATGTAGAGCTGAGATGTGGGGGAGCCATCCCAAATCAGGCGGGTGGCTATGGGTGGGCAGAGACAGCCCCTTCCCCCTTTTACCATCACTACCCCCAGCTTCAGCCCCCTGCTCTAAACCAGGCATTGGAAATCTGCCCACATCTGCACCAAGAAACTGGCCTCCGTGTTAACTTTAACTTTAATCATGTGAGTCACATGCTTAATAGAAAAATCCACTTAGGAAGGCAGGATAAAGATGCAGATTGTGAGAATGGCCAGGAAATGGAGCGCTGGCCCGGGCTTCCGGATTATGCAGAGTGGATAACAGCTCTTCAGAATAAATGTATCACCTTGGAAAAGCTTTTTCGGGAGTCCCGGAGATAGTGACTGTGACAGCGCTGACAGACTTGGCGGTGTTGGGAAGCCGGCGCGACTCACCGCTGCCCCTGACTGGTCTGGCCTGGCACTGCACTGAGGTGTCTGACCTCAGTTTGGAGGTGGAGGTCATGACAGCCACTCCATCAATGCAGCTGGTCTCATTCTGTCTCGGCTCACCCCCCACACGTGCCCTGTGACTGCTGGGGGGAGTGGGGACAAGCTTGGGCTGAGACAGACTATGATGGGGGGGGTCAAATGTTGCCATTAATTGTTTCCTGTTGGGGAGGGAAACAGCTTCAGCAAAATAGAGCAGGACCACCCCCCCCCACACACACACACACATTTACTGGCCACTTTAATGAAGTAGCTACTGTATCCTTAATCAGAATCCCACCTGCAGGTTGGTAAATGTAAGAAAAAGAACATTTTTCTGGTTGCACGCTCTTAAACATTTAATTTGAATTCACAGGGTGCTTGTAGGTTGGTCAGACACACTGCAGAGAACAGGCATATAGACAAATATTGAAATTATGAGTTTGACCCCCCCCCAATTAGTTTAAACCACTTCCCCAGTTGGCAAAATGTACCAAGAGACACATCCTAAAATTTGACTATGGGGCCTGTCATACACTGTATAGTCACAAACGTCCTACATTTAAAATGTAATATATTGTAAAATCAGGCAATATCCATTCAAAGTAAAACAAATATGATGAGACTGCGATCAGAGAGACACGCACTCACTGACAGGCTGTAATTCACCGCAAGGCAAAGGCACCGACTGCGTCACGCTGTGTCACGTGACGCTTTCCTCAGGTATGTAGCAGTCGTGTCACTCACACTGTCGGCGTCGGGAAATCTCGCCGGGACAGCCATGTTCATGCTGTTCATTCCTCAGGCATGGAGCTGCCCGCCCCCAGAGAACCAGAACAAATGAGAAGCACATAAAAGATCAAAACGCAACGAAGGTCACCCCGGATTAGCCGGGACTCGTCTCAACATTTATCACCATTCAAACCATGTATTTGCATGGAGCCCCTAAGGGATGGAGCCCCCTCTTGGCCACAGACAGTCACTACACTAAATATTAAACAAACGTAAATTTTTTAGGAAATGCTGAAGCAGCTTATTCTGCTGACCAGCTAGCTAGCTACAATCTTCTGTGAAATCTAAGATTTCTAACAGAAATATGACCAGCATTTTCTTTTTAAGCACAAGCAATGAGGTGCCTGATGAGGATGCAGACAGCGGGAGGCCCCAAAATGTCTTTTTGATTGGGGCCCCAGAAACAATAAACCCGCCCCAGCTCACAGGGCCTGTTTGCTTACTCATATCTTTTCCTTTGTTGCAAAAGAGTCGGGACCCTCCACTTTCGAAAGAAAGTTTATACATACAGCAAGGAACAGGTATCACTTTTCATCAAGCACTCTAAATGAGACCTTCACAACTTCTGGGTCATTCATAAAGCACCGCACACCCATCCTCAGGTAGTGATGGTCCATAGAAACTGTTACCTAGCAACCTGCCTCTGTTGACATAAGCATTCATTAATATTTATAAAGGCATCATAATGACGTGACCCAGAGCTTATTCACATGTTTCAATTTTATATGAAGGACCCTCTAAACACACTTTTAGTGCACAATTGGTTTTACGGAGATGTGGTCATTTTCAGGCAGATCTGGACTTCAGAATGTCAGGAATATAAATTTAAATTAATATCAAAATCATACAGCACTGTCATGCGATTGCTGTTATGTAACAATGCTGCAAGGATTGTGGATGGATTTACTGATGGTTAGATACGGTATCTATACAACGCTCATATTACACAGGTTTCAGGTGCCCCCTGGAATGTAACACAGTTTTGATGTGATTTGATCCAGCACAGTCTAATGAAACTGATGATAAATCATTTGTAAAAACTGAAGTGATACATGCTACATGGTCAATACAGTCACTCCACTGGTGCTCTTATTTCTAAACAGTCCCATGCCTCCTCCATACACAAGCACACATTGACATACGGGCCTATACGGTTTCTGAATTATCATTTGGTATCACACTAAAAAAAGGTACGTATGTTTTTTTTCTACCCAACACTGGGCTGCTGGGTTATTTTGTTGGACTCAGTCCTGACCTGGCATTTGGGTTACTGGTCTGATCCAGCAATATGGTTATGTTTTTAAGCCAGCACTTGGGTAACTGTATCCCCCTTGTCAAGGGAACCCACATTCTCACTCTACGTTCGAAAAAATCTTTGCTGGAACCGTTGGAGGACAAACACTCAAACATCCCTCAGACAGCTGATGTGATGTCGATGTAGCAAGGCAAACTTTTAATTCATTGTGTTATAATAATATTTATAATAAAATAGCATAGTAATATGATAATAATATAAACTATAACAATTATAAAGTTAATGTTAATCCTGCACAATGACATTACACCACCTTCTGATTAATAGCAGCTAGCTAACGTTAGATAATGTTAGCCTGTTACCTCATTAACTCGGAGCAAAGTAAAGGATAGAACAGTTTCAGCTGACGATTAACCTGGCACTCAAGCGCAGACGAGTTTGCTTGTTTGCTAGATATTCTTAATTCTGTAAACAGCAATAAAGATGATGTTAATACTGAATATAGAAATAAACAGCCCACTACCACTGTTACATTTTACCCTGTGTTGGACAGCTGTAACAACCCAGCATCATGGTTAATTTGCATAACCCTAAGAGGTTGGGTTAAAATAAGCCGCTGTGTTCTGTTCAATATTTACCCAGCGCTGGGTTGCCAGTTGGATTCTTTTTACCCCAGTATGTGTGCAGGTACCCCTACACAGGCCTAGGGAAACTTCGATTTCCCACCTGAACCTGTATGTTCCCCTGAAGCTAATACGGTTGAGAAGTGTCCAAAGGTCAAACAGCCTCCTCCCCGTACCCCCACCTCATCGGGTTCATATTTTACATCTTTTTGACGCTCACAGCACTTTTTGGGGTTTAATTCATATCATATCTAGCCCACCTACACCCCCGGACAAACACACACATCCAAGCTTCCTGCCTACAGCTTTGCAGACACTTGTAGGAGTATTTCCGAAATAATGACAGAGGTCAACATAGAAGAGCTGAATATCTTTGCTTCTTTTTATTCCCATGCACAGCTCCCTGCTGCTAAAGAGAGGTAGTGGATTTCTTTACCCATCTATTCGTCTTCCAAATAGTACAGGATCGTAGGGTGTCTATTCACAATTTCTGTTCAACTTCCTTCAAAAATAAAATAGAACTTTGCCCCTGTGTGACACCAACATGCAGATATCTCAGATCTATGTTCATGTAAAGGACCGGCTATTTTACTATAAAGTGTTTTAAATATACAGACAGCTCTTCAGACGAAAGCGATTGGTGAAATGGTGGATCCCAGACCCATATGTAGCAAAGTGAAGGTTATTGCCAGCTCCATTCATTTTGCTCCAAATAGGCATCCCAAGGCAGCATGCATTTCGACTGACAGCACGGAAGGCCGAAGTCCGATGTCCTCTCGTTTGATTCACCCACCTCCGCTAATGGCCATTTCCATTATTATTACCCTCACCTGGCAAAGGGCTATCGACACCCCGAGGCTCAGCTTGTGACCTCAGTGAGGTTAATCAAAACAGGGTATGGACACACCGGCAGTAATGATTACGGCGTGGCCATCGATGTGACAAAACAAACGATGGATAAGAAAGGTGAGGAATGATTAAATGACAAAGAAAGAAAACAAAGGAGTGAAACTGAAACAAAAGGCCATTCATGAGGTATGAAAATACCACCAAACGAAAAGCAGATGCACAAAATAGACTTACACACCTGCACCAGCAGGTCAGATTGTGATTTGTTTTGGTAAATATCTGCGCAAAGTATGATGGCGAGATGTCATATTTTTATTGAAGCGTTTTTCTTAGGCTGGGTCAGATGTGTCCCCTGAGATTTGATCCCAGAAGAGGTTGGGTCACCTCCTACCCGCTCTGAGGTTGCAGATGCACTGTACCGCTACACCAAAAGTGACAAAAAAGGAGGAGTCGTTCGTCTGATGTCCGACATTTGTCCTACTTTTGTTTGACATTCGTTTGTTTAAGGTCCATCTCACCCTGCAGCCCGGGTCAGAGTGCTGGTTCATAAATCATCGACCGCGCACGCGAAAGAGAGAGACAGGGAGAGCGATTCCTTTTAATACCACGTCGTGAATAAATCATCAGCTCCATCCCTTAATGTCGTTCCTAGGTAGTGGGGGGAGGGTTGTTTCTGGTGGTATGGTGGCAGGGGTCAACCTTAGCAGTGTGCACATTACCTATGGAAGTTCCAAGCCCATTTCTTCCTCTGTCATGAATAAATGAAAATGTTATTAAGCGTGATGGAGGAGAGTGTTAGCGATCAGCACCTCCCACGCTAGAGGAAGACGGATTGCCCCAAAGTGAAATCGGCTCGTCTGACAGATGATACACAGTAAACGTCCGTCTTAAACTGTATTAAATCATAAAACAAATAAAACAAGTGGAGAATACACTGCTCTCCCCACACAGGATGTGCTGGTATGCCCAGGAATATGAGGAGGCGGTATCACAGCCATACATAAAGTACAGACTGGGGCAGAATTTTGATTTGAGACATTTGCACTCACTTTGCAGGTGAGTGATAGAAAGAGGGGGGAGGCAACTACACGCAGAGGAGCTTCAAGTGCTTACGACTGTCCAGGTGTGTGTAAATACACGCAGAGGAGCCTGAAACGCCTACGACTGCACACGTGTGTAAATACATGCAGAGGAACCTAAAACGCCTACGACTGCACACGTGCAGACACAGGCTGGGCAGCACAGTCCCACGTGCTAGGCCGGGGGCTGAAAGTCAGAAATGGCTGTAAATTCCTTGTGGAGTTCAGGAGGGATTCAGTTCGCGTCCCGATAAGCATGCTGGAATAGCACTGCCACTGGAAAATAAACAACAGATGTTACCAAAACCAAGACAGATGCCAAAAACAGAAACATCACAAAGTGACAAATCAGCCTATTATTTTTGACTCACTAAAAGTGAGATTGGGCGGAAGGTTCTAATTTAGACCATTCCTGCACATCTAATGGAAGCTCTCCGGAACCAGTTCTGTACCAAGAGTGAACAGTTCACAGAGCATATCCTCACCCCAGGAGGGAGGCTAACATTCCACAACCCCCCCCCCAAATGACTCCAAGAAACAGAACAGTAGGACAGGTACAGAAGGATTGTGTGATAGGACAGGTCACAGGCAACAATGACCCCACTTTCCAGAGCAGGGTTAATGTTCAGAAAGCTCTCTCTCCCTCTTTGTTTGTCCAGTAGTTGATTGCACCATGTGCTCAGATCCACACAAATATTTATCCAGCAGGGTGCACTGCCCTGCAGCCCATAACAGTACCGGATCACAGGTCCACTGCGGTTTAGAGGGCGTGAAGGTCTCAGGACGGGGCAGATGGAGCCCGGCACCGCGAACAGAACAAATGGACCATGATCGACAAAGGGGAGATATGACGGAACCAGACAGAGGGAAGATAAACGAAAGCGGGGCGGGAGGGACAGTGTGCAAGGACTGTCAGTAGAAGGACAAAGACCCCAGACAACGAGAAGCCAGGATTCCAGCATGGGGAACATCGCCTGCAATCCGTCCCCGGGGGTGGTAGACATGTTGATCGCGGTGGCCAGGAATGACAACGTGCTCCCTGATGTCACGCTGGACCACACGCTCACCACCTACCTGTCGCTGGACTCTGCCACCGCCCTCAACCAGCACTACGCCTCTCTGGAGGCCATGCTCACCACCCCTCAGGTATTGGCATTCCGGAACGACCTGGCGTCCACATTTGGGGAGACCGGCCGCGTGCCATCCGGGGGGGTGGGAGTGGTGGCTCTGGCCCTTGCCCTGCTATTCGAGGCCCTGGCTCTGCAGGCGGCGGGGGGCAGAGCCATGCCGGAGGACCCAATCCGGCGCATCTTTGGCGCTGACCACTCTTCAGAGGTGGGCCCCATCGCTAGTGAGTACCTGAAGCTGGTGCCACGAGTGGTAAGCGACACGGGCCGCATGCGGGAGCTGACGGAGCGCTGTGAGCGCCTGTTGACCCGCGAGCTGGCCGATCGCTATGATGACATGACATCTGAAGGCCACCTGGCATCACCCTCTGTCAAGCAGTGGCTCAATGGTGCCGCCCTACACCTGCACATGCGCGTGCACTTGGTGCGCCTGCATGCCACCCCCCGGGGCTCCGCCCTCTCGCTCGCTGTCTCCTACCGCTCTGGTTTCCCAGTACTGATCCAGAAATACTCTGAGCACCTCCGCCGGACCATCAGTGAGATGCCCGCCCGACCCGGCGCTCTGGGGCACCTCAGCCTGGAGTCCTCGGTGAACATCACCCACGCCGTCGCCCACCGGCCCTGTGAGTCAGCTGCTGTCGCCGGCCAGCTCGCCACCAGGATACTGGAGCTGCAGGACCTGCAGCGCAGTGTGGAGTTTTTCTACAAGGCGGAAGCGGACATGAACGAACTCCTCCTACAGAAGGAAGACTTTGTTCTAAAAGCTGGGGGTTAATGTGCCCATCTAATATGCTCTAAACCCGGTTTATATTCCTGCACATTTAATATCCCTGTGACTCTCAGCTGTATGGTGAGACAACCCCACAGAAAAAAACAGAGAAGGGTTAGGCAGGATTTTTTAACTGCGTGGGGGCAGGCATCTGGCCATTTAAGCAAATCCAGAAATGGGCGGAGCTGGCCCATCGTGAGTGACTTAAACTGGACATTTAAAGCCTCATGCATTTGTAATTCTGTTTAATGGAGTTTCCGTTTAAGCTGGGTAATATTGCTACAGGTATGTTTGTTTTTTTTAATAAATTTATACACCTCTTGGTGCTTTCATCAGCACACCGCAGACCGCGTGAGAAATGCGTGTGTGTGTGTGTTTGTGTGTACGTACCTACGTGCGTGTGCGTCTGCCCGCATCATCCACAGCCACAATCGTTACCTGCAGGTGTGGCTTCTCCGCCGTTAGTGGTAATTAGAAAAGCAATTAGCCGTCAGCTGCACGGCTGCGTTTCCACAAACTTCGCAGCCAGGACGCGCTATAATGTGTATAAAGTCCTTACATGTCCCGTTTCATGTCCCGTGCCACTCGCATTGGAAAGATTCATTTCCTCTTTGCTTAATATGCTTTGCTTTTCTGTTGAAAACCATTTTCTCAAATGAGAAGCTTTTGGCTGTGCATGTTTATTTTTTTGTGACTATGTAAAAAAAAAAATTCAAAGCTTTGCTCTGTATAAATCTGACAAGAGGTCGGCATAAAAATTACCGGGGAAATTAAAAAAAAAAAATGACTAACAGCCCAATCTAATGGTGTTATTGTTCAAACGACTTCATCCAATTAATTTCTGTTTTAAATTCTCTGTATGTAACAATGAAATGGCAATATGTTGTATTTTCGATGAATAAATATAATGTGTTTTTATCTTAAGCTTAAATTGCACGCGGTGTCTGTGTTTGATTTATTCATTTCGGCACTGACTGGCTGACAGTGACCCCAGAAGACCCGCATTGGCCTCTGAAAATCACACGTCAAGGAAAGACCTCGCCCTAAGGCACAGAAAGACCCATGATTTTTTAATGCAATTATGATCTTTAAAGTGTGGCGGTATTTTCCCCCATCTTCTCCGCAGACAAACTGACTGAACAGCTGTGGACAGCTTCCAGCCACAGGCAGGGGCAGGGGCAGGGGCAGGCCTATGGGTTTCGTGTAAGCGCCAGTGGCCCCGGGAGACTGACGAGGAGCTTCAGAGGTGAGGTACGCGATCGCGTCATTGGGTTAAATAGAGGCTAGCTGACAGCAGGCAACAAAAAAGGCCCCTTCGAAACCTCGGTAGATCCGCAGATGCTGGGTGTGAGCCAAAAAGCACCATAGGTGATAAAACCTGGATGACCCTGAATTGGCTTCCATCCTCACTGGAGATTAAGTGGGTCAGCTGAGAGCATCTGGAGTTAGGGAGTATCAGACGTGCCCCCTTTGTGGGGTTTGATTATAGAGAGCTTTAAAATTAGGGCTTCCTGTTTGTTGTGTGTTTACTTGTACTATCATAACTGCGAATGGCTGCCTCTTTCACTAATTGCAACTTTTGTGCTGGTTTGTTTACCAGACCCAAGTACAAATGGATTCCCAGTCCAACATCGCTGCTCGCTTTTGCAGTGGGGCTACTAGTTGCCTAGCAGGGGGTCTCTCCTGAAAAAGAGCCATCGTCTTGTTAAATATGTGGAGCGGTGAAAAATGTGTCGCGAGACATTTGATCCTGGTTTGATCTCGTGTCTCCGAAGCAGATGAGCTGTCTGTAAGGGGCAGGCCAAACACGGGGTGGGGGGGGGGCACTGAGGTTATCTGAATATCTGTTATGCAATGCAGAAATCCTTAGTGCCTCACGATGATTTCATCTGCCTCTAGTGTGACCAGTTTGATGTTAGTCTGACCCAGTGCCGTGCTGATGAGTAACCTGTCTTCATGGAAACCCACCCATATTATAACTGCCGCTTGGCCAGCAGGGGGCATTGTACTTAGCCATCTGGACGTCAGAGTTAGAAAGCTACTAGGTGACATAGAGGGCAATGCTGTTACACGCTTAAAGAAATACTTTAGCACATAAACTTTAAGACTCGGTAATCTGGACTACCTCTGGTTGCTATAAATAAATATAAAAGATGCCCTTCTCCAAAGCAGCGACTGCTTTACTCACCGCAGGTCACATGATCTTATACCAAGCTTCTGACTGGGCGTTGATTTGGCCATAGAAGAAGCCTGAAATTCAGCGTGCCTGGGAAAGTGAAGTGACAGCGTGAACGTGTTTAAGGTCGCTGACGGAGGGAAAGATTAAAATGCACCTTCAGAAAATCGTTTGATGTCCTTCGCGTCTGCGTGCGCTCCTGCAGCCACTCGCAGTCAGAATCCGAATCATTTATTTATCGCTGAGTACTTTAACATACGAGGAATTTACTTTGGGTTGTCGTGCCATAAACCAAAGAGGACGTTCATTTTTATTTGCAATTCACATACCGGTTGCCATAATTAATGAAAAAGCTGGGTCTTGATTTATGTTTGTTTTCGCTGAAATGTGTGGTCCCACCGTTTTAAAAAAAAGCATGAAAAACAAAATGTATTTTAAAATGTATGGCTGCGGTGTGGGTTTTGCTGCATTGCAGCGAGTTACATCACTCTGCTGACCGATATAGTTAAGCGCAGCTACTGAGCTCATTCTCCTCAGTGAAAACATAGATGGTGGTTTAGTGTGCATAATAGGGGAGGCTGGGTTGTAGATTCTGGCCCACCTTGCTATTAGTATACATACAAATGTAGTCTAGCACTCTAAATCTATGCCTAAAAAGACAAACTCAGAAGAGCCCCTTTTCCTTGTTGCCGTGGATGCACTGGCTCACAGCTCATCCACGGACTCTTAATCACTGTATAATATAACGATAATAAAACAGGTCCTCTCTTTCTTCAGTGCTTAGGAAACGCCACCATCCGGTTAGCTTTGAAAAGAGTTATCGTCTATTGCCATCTAGTGGACTAGTGGCAGAAAGCACACACGCGCCCAGACACTTCAATGCACGGCTTTATCTACACTGTCATCTAGCCCCTCCGTATCTGGTCTCCAGAGGCGATTCTAGGAACCGTGGGGGTACTACACTGTCAGAAAAAAAGAGTGCCACTTTATACCTTTGTTGTCACTGGGGCCGTACCCTCAAGGGTAAATGTACCCTTTACGATGCAGAAATGGACTCTGAGGAACATTTACACTTTGTACCATGGGGAGTACATTAATGCTGTTTGTACCTTGGGGATATTCCTCAGAGTCCATTTCTGTACCTTAAAAGGTACATTTACCTACAGCAAAGGTACAATTGGCAGACCCTTGAGGGTACAGTGACAAGCAAAGGTACAAATTGGTACCCTCTATTCTGACAGGGTAGGCAAAAAAATTCCATGGGGCCCTTCTACGCACGAGGCCCAACATGGTAAAATTTATGACCATTTTTTTAGTGTGAAGTCTAATATCAACAAAGAATTTAATAAACACAATTTCGTTACTTTCACTTTACCGTGGAAAAACAGAATACACAGATAAAGCGGATTTGTCGTTGCAGTGTACTATGTAACTGCCGCAGCTCGGGGGCCCCAGACAATTGCCTGCCTTACCTGTCCGGTCTCTCTTGGTCTCCAACATGCTTCATAAACTTATTTTCATATGCATTTGTTGTGTAGAAAAAATACTTAAAATTTGTTATTTCAAATTGCCATAATAACATCATAAGTTTACGTAATTCAGATATTGTACGAAGATCGAAAATCAGTTTTGGTTCGGCAACCTACGGTCATTGGTACGAATTCAACCCCGACATTTAATTTTACCTAGTTGAGTCCTTGACATCTGTATGTTTGTAATGTGCTATTTGCTTCACTTGTACGTCGCTTCGGACAAAAGCGCCTGCTAAAAAAGCAAATGTTAAATATACAGTACATAGACTGTACCAACGAATAAAATGGGACAACCTTTACACTTGCGCCCTCTGGTGGTGACGCAGCACATCCAC
>JAAGVU020000078.1:17490693-17504459 GCA_011763525.2 Mormyrus iriodes | reverse complement strand
GTACATAGACTGTACCAACGAATAAAATGGGACAACCTTTACACTTGCGCCCTCTGGTGGTGACGCAGCACATCCACAGCACCACAGTTAGAGCGAAGTTCTGTGCCGCCTCCCATTTGGTAAGAAACTTTTTTTTTTTGCTTTAGAAAGGATTAACATAAAGCAACATGGTTTCTGTTGTTAAATACATTGATGTATGTTAAACAATTGCATGTACGTTGCGTGCGTGTAGTTGTTTATTTTTACCAATTGCTACCTAAAAGTTCGCTCCTGTGCGGTTTGTTAGTATGGAAATCTGATTATTGCTACACTGTATTTATTCGAGAAAGTGTTAGCAAAATACAAAGGAACTAAGTATATAGAAATTTTCACACTAAACCAAGGTGTTATTTAACGGAAAGTGGTTACATTTGCAATCGTTTGCATTCAAATTAATATTTAGGTTGCAGGAACTTCAGCAAAGATCGCTGACAGCCATTTACATACTTTACTGATTAGTTAAAAATGTTTCCAATGAAAGTAGGCAACCTAACCGATTCGACGTGTTTGTGAAATTGCAGCATTTGGTTTCGACCCTGTGGATCCACGATCAGTAACACTAGGAGCAGTAGTAAATAATAAAGCGCGACCCCAGCGACAGCCCCTCGCCGGGAGCGCGCGTCGGAGTCCGTGTCCCGAGTTACCGACGCACCAAACTTTCCCCCGGCTAATCTGGAGCTTCGAGCTGCCAGCACCTCCGAATTTCAACCGACCCGTGTTCGCTTACTCTTGGTTCATAACTCACATTAAGATTTCGCATTGTTTTGTCGGCGCTCGTCGGTTCTTATGGACAGAATTAACATCAGGTCCGTAGCCCAGCTCAGGATGCCAGAGTCGGCGGGGGAACACGGCGGCCAGACGGAGCCTGGAGGACGGAAAAACGGCAGGGGGGTTCAGGTCTGGCCGGACGGCTGCAGGTACGAGGGACAGTTCGTGGACGACCTGAAGCAAGGCATCGGGGTTTTCACCTGGCCCAACGGAGAGGTGTGTGCAACTAGGGAACACGTTTATGCTTTTTGTATAATATACGTTAAGCCAATATATTATAAGCTTTGCATGTTTTGTGTATTTATATAAGCCTACATACACAAATCATGTGAAAAGGACCGTAGCAATCTGTCATACTTTATGCCTTGGTGTGAGCTTTCTTCTACATAGGAAATAAGAGTTTATGAAAAGGTTACCCCCCCTGGGGGTGGGTTAAATTACTGTTACCCAGTTGTAACTCGGTTGCTCATAGTGACCGTAGGGCTGGAGAATAATGGAGCCACTAAGGGGATCGTGGCTAGTGGACGGCAGACCAGCCTCACAGGGCTGCACCCGCTGAAAACCATGCCCTTGTGCATCCCCCAGTAGCTGTCCGAGGCCTGTCCGCAATACGTTTTGTTTAGGGGTAGATTTACACGTGCAATCACAAAGTTTGCTCATTTGCTATCCGACTTAATGGCATTAACAAGCCATTATAGCGTTAAGGATTCATTTGATTTGAATGCTTCCAAGTATGTGGTGAAAGTTAGTGTAAATGACTGAGCTGATTGGGTTTACAGACCAGAATCAAATTTGAAAAATTTGAAACAGGGCTGTGGTGTATTTACTGGTGTGTCATCAGTGGGAAGCCTTGGCAGAAGGCTGAAGAGCTAAATAAAGATGTTTAGGGTGTCTGTTTTTTGTTAATGTAAAATAAAGAAATCCTTGTTTTTAAATTTTTAAACTTAAAGGTCTACGAGGGCTCGTTCTACAGGGACTGCCGCCATGGGGAGGGTGTATTCTCCTGGCCGGGGGGTTCCAGGTTCATTGGGAAGTTCTACCTGAACCAGAGGGAAGGCTATGGCATCCAGGAATTCCCGGACGGCACCGTATTCCAGGTAGATTGGCGTAAGGCCTTGATAATGACGGCCGTCATTGTCAGTGCTGTGCAAACCCTGCCTCCCCCTCTCGCTTCACAGGGCCTGTATCATAGGGGCCTTCGCTTCGGCCCAGGTGTGGCCACTTACCCAGATGGCCGGCAGGATGTGGGGCTGTGGTGCCGGGATAGGCTGCTCAGGCTGTGCCGGCACCTGCCGTGCGGGGTCACGCTGAGTGACTTTCCAGAGCATGTGGCTCTGTTTGGAGGATGGGCAGCTGCCCAGGAGGGGACAGCACTGAAGCGGGAGGCCGGGGAGCTCCCCCCCTCTGCAGACCCTGCCCTCCCATCCGGCCAGATGCCGGTGGACGCTTGCTTTGTCTTGCCCCCTGGGCTGCTGGACTACTCTGTGGACTCGGACCACCTGCCTCTGCCGCAGTGCCTGCGTGCCGAGCTGGACCGCCTCTTCTTTGGGGGGCGGGGCAGTGAGTGGGTCGATGACCCCACGCTGCCGCTCGAAAGGAGGATGCAGGAGCTTGTGCAAAGACACAGGTAGGACTGTCAAATGACATCGGGGAGCATACAGGACCACAGACGCAGGGGTGGGGGGCACACAGGACCACAGACGCAGGGGTGGGGGGCACACAGGACCACAGACACAGGGGTGGGGGGCACAGGAGCACAGACACAGGGGGGAGGGGCACACAGGAGCACAGACACAGGGCTGGGGGGGGGGGGGCTACGGGATGACAGACATAAGGGGGACCACAAAGGTGGCGGGGGGGCATGGGACCACAAAGGGGGGACCACAGACATGGGGGAAGTGTACAGGACAGGACTACAGACACAAGTAGGACCAGAAGCAACAATCAAAGTTATATCAAAGCATTTTGGTCCAACAGCAGTTACTGCCTGGATTGTTAAGCACTGGTATCCTGGCTGGTCTCTCGCTGCTCTCCCTGCCTCCTCGCTGGCATAGGTTCGAAGCTTTGGCCCTGGACTGGGATGTGGCCGCTGTCCTGGCAGGGGCCCGGGAGCAATTCAGCACCAAGGGGCCCCGGGAGGAGAGTGCGGAAAGGCTTATCCTAGGGGCGGCACGAGGGGACTGTCAGAGCGTTTCTGGGGCCCTGCGGGATGTGGCGCACCCCGACGTGGCTGATGGCCGCGGTCACATGGCCATCCTCGCTGCTGCGGTAAGGGAACAGCGCGATCATTTGACCGCCTGGCGTGGCTGAGATAACGGAGCAGGATGCAGTTGTGCCCCTCCCCCTGGCAGGTGAATTGCCACTGTGATGTCATCAATCTGCTGCTTGACAGCGGCGCAGACGTGAACAAACTGAGTGACGAGGGAGTGTCAGCCCTGGCGGCGTGCCTCCTGCTTTACTACCCCGCCCACACGCTGACTGAGACCCTCGCCGAGCGTCCCCCCAACAGGGGTTCCTCTTCGGCACCATTGGAGGTATGGCCATATCCCTTTTGGGGGGGGAGGTCTTGATGTCCATCACTCCTTCACAAAATGGCACCATCTCCCACCTTTTCCGCAGGATTTCCCAGACAGCGATGGTTCCTCCTTCACGTTTGATGGGAAAGTCGTAGGGGCCACCACCATTAGCCAATCGGAACCTTATAAATGTGTCCTGACCACTGAGAGCAGCAGCGAGATCAATCCCAATGGCAAAACGGACCATAAAAAGGACTTTAGGGGCACTGGTAGATATGAGATCGATAATGTTCATGCATTCAGCCTTGGCAGTGAGATCCACTGTGATAATGCGGTTGATCTTGGCATTGACATCGACCATGAAAATGCGATCGACCATGATAATGCAGTCCACCCTGGCAGCAAGATCGACCATGATAATGTGGTTAACCTTGGCAACAACGTTGACTGTCATAATGTGGTCGACCCTGGTAGTGAGATTGACCGTGATAATGACGTTAACCCCAGCAGAAATATCAACCCCAACGCCGAGCTCGATCTCAGTGCCCAGATCGACCACGATATTGGGGCAGGCTGCAGTGGGAATATTGACTTCAGTGATGAGACTGAGCCCAGTGGCAAGGTCCCCCTCCCTGAGCAGGTGAACCTGAAGCATGGTCTGACACCGACCGCCCTGTGCAGGGCCCAGGAGCAGGAGGGCCGCTCCATCCGGGTGCTGGATGGCCACATCTCAGTGGGATCCGTACCCTGGGCCTGTGCCACCAGGATGGAGGGGGGGAGCGAGACGGGCGATGACGATTTCGAGTCCGTGTGGTCCCTGGCCAGCTTCCCTGTATATGTGACAGAGGAGGCATTCCAGAAGACCGCGGAGCAGCTGAACCACGCTGACCTGGGCGATGCCGAGGAGACTGTGTGGAGGATGGCCCGCATGAAGATGGAGTGAGTGAGGGGGATTTCCAAGGTTACTGAACTGCCAATCATAGTGAAATAATAATAAAACACAGACCAAAATACAGCTAAACATCAGATTATCCTAAAATCAGTTCCCCCTGCCCTTTCCCTGAGCAGACACAGAGAACTGTGGGCCACCATCAAGCTGCTACTGGACAGGGGGGCTGACCCCAATGCCTGCAGGGTCCCTGTGCCTGTCCTGTTCCTGGCCATCAAAGCTGGCCACGTGCAGGGTGTGCGGCACCTCCTGGAGGCCGGGGCCCGCACTGACATCCCGTTGCCGCCTGAGGTGCCTGAACCGTCTTGCCATGCTTTCGGTGAACGTAACGCCCGTGTGTCCAACTTCAGCCAATTAGGGCAGATGGCCTGTTAAAGATGACTGTCACTTGACCACAATTTCTTAAGTGGCGTTACCAAATAGCTTTTGTCTAGAATGTTCCCTGTTTCATATTCTGGTTCATGAACTCAAATGCTGCTCCAGAATAAATATTATAAATGTTATGGATATGTTTTTACATGTTATTTTTTAAGATGGACGAGCTTTGGCAAACCAGCTACCTTGTTTAAAGTAAGGCTACCTTAGTGAACTGGTCTTTTGGCCCTTAGCCCCAGCACATGGTGCAATGATTAAGCTGCCCACATGCACAGTATATTTTGTGTATACCCTGGTTTTCCAGTGCAAAGGCCTGTACCCTCTGCACGTGGCAGCCGGCCTGCCAGGCCCTGAGGGGCCCCAGATTGTGGAGCTGCTGCTTGCTGCTGCCGCCGACCCCGATCTCAGGGCACTAGATGCCGATGAGGTCTTTGAGCTGGACGAGGTGACCGGGCGACCAGCCTCCTCCCCCGCTCTTGTTGCCCCTCAGAGCTCTGAAGAACCACACTCTGGATCCAGAAATGACATAGCCAGCTCCTCTGGACCCTCACCTCAGGGCTGCACCCTGCTCAGAGACCCCTCTGAGGAAGGCGGGAGGACAGCACTGCACATAGCTTGCCAGAGGGACACAGATCATGCTGTAGGTTATGAGGCTGGCTGCCATTCCTCCCTCTGCAGCTATGGGGTGCTCCTGAGCACCACGTCACAGCATGATTCCATTTCAGGGTTCAAAAGCCTGACAGAAAAGATTGATATTAAGATGATTTTGGGACTGAAATGTAGGCATTTCAATCAGTGGAGACTGTTGCATTTATCTGAAGATGATTGGTTGAGCTGCCCTATGCGTTTCAGCGCACACGAGCCATGGTCCGCATCCTGCTTGCACACAGGGCCAGCACCGACCTCCTGTGGAGTGGCCACTCTCCCCTCTCATTGGCCATCGCCAGCGGCAACGACCTGGTGAGTGACACACAGCTGTCCAATGGTTTTCCTGTCAAATGAAATGGGAGGATCTGTGGACGCAAAACAGATGTGTGCCTCCGCTCCGCCCCTCAGGCTGTGGACGAGCTGCTCTCCGGGGGTGCGGACCCCAACCTCCCCCTGGCCCGGAGAATGGGGAGTGCCTTATGTGCCGTCGGCAACATCATCTACGACTTGGGGCAGCCGCGGCGGCATAGGAGCGGTCTGGTACATCAGAAGTCATCCCTGTCCCCTTGTGGACAAGCTCATGGAGTATCCGTGCCACACCCCCTCATCCTTCCCCTGACTGGGCCACAATTCTCTCCCCTTCAGCTGGAGAAGCTGGTCAGGGCTGGAGCGGACATCCTGATGCCTGTGGAGGTTAACACGGGCAGGAACAGCACCATGGGCACAGCTGTGGATTACGCTCACTACTCCTACCAGCAGGTACCTCCTGACTGGGGGGGCCGGGCTACTTTACTTGTTCAGAAGGTTCGAAGGCCTAGTCAGTCACCCTCTCCCCCCCCCCCCCAGGACAGCCGTCTTGCCTGTACACCCTACCATGCCCTGACCCCCTCCGAGCGTGAGCTGTACAACTCACGTCGCCACCTGCTGGACCAGATGGGTGACTTGATGAGGCAGACAGCGGTGCGGATGGAGCGCCGGCGGCTGGAGGAGGAGCAGAGGCAGGGTGTCTGCAGTGAGTCTATAGCCTTAACTATAAGCATACTCCTGCTCTGGGAGGATTGTGGTGCTACCTGGCTCTACTGTCTGCCTTTACTGGGGGCCAATTTAGCCCTACCTGGCTCTACAGCCTGCCTTTACCTGGGGTCATTTTGTCTCTACCTGGCCCTATGGCCTGCCTTTACTGGGGGCCATTTTGGCTCTGCCTGGCCCTACAAACTGCCTTTACTAGGGGCCATTTTGGCTCTACCTGGTCCTGCAGCCAGCTTTGACTGTGGGATATTTTGGCCCTACTAGCTATTGAGACAGGCTGTTTTCATATCTCTGGTATTACAGCTGTACAAGCTCTTTCTCTCCTGGGAGGGTGGGGTCATACTAGTTCTGATAATTATGCGAGCTAATCTAATATCCTTCCCTTTCAAGCTAAAGTGTCTTTGTGTCCCTACAGGTGTCAGTCCAGTGCAGAAGTTTCTGTATATCGGAGCAGGGGCCAAACCTTCCAGCAGAACTGTGCCCACGGGAGAAGAAGGCCCAGTGGAGAGCCCCATGTACGCCAGTCAGTCTTGCATCCTTAACTTGCAAGTGCTCCCTCTAGTGGCTAGTTGATATTCTTGTACTCTCCATGTCACATGTATTTTCACTTGCTGTGGTTCTAAACAATAATGTGGAGTCGGTGAATGAGTATTTCCTGTCTTCTTACAGACAGGGCAGCAGAGCCCAGACAAAGACCTACATCAGGTAATCACACTCCCAGCCAGGTGATGTATCCTGTGACAGAGGCTAGTTACATTCTGGTACTTTTTGTTGTTCTGAGGGCAAACAAGGTTCCTTACTGAACTTCTCAGGGGAACCCTCAGTGCTTCAGGTTTTTGTGGGAATGTGTAATGTCCAAAATGACTAGCAGGGGACATACAAATAACGTGTCAAACATTTTTTTCAATGTCATACATTAACAAGAAGTTGAAGAGGTGTGTATGCATAGGTTTGTATTACTCATTTGTGTTCACTGACCTGCCCCCTTGTGACGGTCCACAGGAAGCCCTTGTTCAGCTATTGCTACCAATGTGGCCGCTCTGTGGGCGTGACCCTGAAAGCCTGCAGCCGCTGCCAGGAGGTCAGCTACTGCAGCGAGGTGTGCAAGGTGAAGGCCTGGAGCGACAGGCACCGGGAGGAGTGCGTACGCCTCGCAGGTCAGAGCCGCGGCGGTGTGTGGCATGTTTGTGAGTGTGTCACCTAAGAGTAATAAACCTAGGAAACAGACCATATGGACCATTCTTACTGAAAAAAGCCGGTGCTCCCTGTAGACAGGGGGGCCACCTGCTTTCCTTAGGGATGTGTGATGAGATCCTGTGTGAGAACTTTCCGGAAGACCGGAGTAAGATTCTGATACGTGCCAGGAATTAATATGAGGGAGCGTTTTATCTTATATAGCCGTATCTGGAACATTCCTGATGGAATGCCGATGTATCTGAGTCCCTAAAAAGGCTCTTACTGCACTTACACAAATGAAAATCAGGATACCGAGGTTTAAGCTGGCCTTGGGTTTTCTGTGAGGCCCAGAGACGCATGCACAGACGAGGTGGACCTGACAGAGAAGCAGCTCAAGCTGAGGCAGGAGGAACAAACAGAGAGCATCAGGGCACAGCCGAAGCCCAAGGCAGATTCAGAAATACTCTACATTATTCAGGGAATCCTGGGAATTAGCTTTGACCGCTGACTTTTGAAGGTGATATGGGCCAGTGGCAGTTGGTCTCTTCTCAAGCAGCCAAGAGCTACACTGCCCCACAATGGCGAAACACAGTAACTACACTCACAAAAATACAGAAAGCTTTTGATTATGTAGTAGGCAGGTAAATGATAGCATACTTATTCAAAACCGAGCATAGCTGAAATAAGATTCTGTCACAAGATAAAGCGGAGCCTAAGAGACCCAATTGGGACCATAGTTTTGATTTTAATTTTAGTTTTATTTGAACTTTTCATTTGAAATCTAGTTTTAGTTTTTCATTATGGCTTTATTAGTATTTTAAAGAAATTTCTATTTAGTTTTTTTTATGTTTTACTTTGTTTGTCGTTTTATTTCTAGGGATAGACTGAAGGTTGTAGAGCTGTTTTATATGTCTGATAGTTAGGCAATCCTACGTGAATACACAGTGCACATTATGTGGTAATGTCATCAACATGGGCAAACCATGGTCCAAGTATTATTAATGGTCTACAACTAACATTGTGCGAGACCAGTAAAAAAGCTAGAATATTATCGATGGTAACGAAGTGTTTGACATTTATTTCATTTGTTAATTTTGGAAGCGATGTTTACTGTTTTCATTGAGTTATATTTTTTCTTTTTTCAGTGTATGAAAATGTGTTATAGTACTTTTCGTTAATGATGATAACCCTGGGCATAACTCAGTTTGATAAAATATGCAGTTAGTGTTTTTGCCTTTAGAGGCAGTAGAGAGTCACATCATCAAGGGTCAGGAAACTGAAGGCCGGAGTCTTGTCTTCACAGGTCGGGCGCAAAACAGGCATGGCACAAGGGACAAAATGAGAACCGCCCCCGCTGCTGTGGGGAAGAAGTCGCCAGCCGATCCACCATCATCACTGCCGCTCACCGCGAACTACAGCTTCATCTGATATGCGCGGTTCTGACAGTCAGCAGACTTATCGCATGACATGTGGCCGATCAATGAAGCGCAAGCAATCTGGGCATTCTGAGGTTCTAGAGAAGCTCCGGAATACTGCAGTGATCTGAAAATAATACAGCTGCACTGTGAAAGGTGTTCAGTGAATTTCCTTTCCCTCTGAGTGATCTCACATCTTACCGCAAAGTGCCAGTCTGGCAGGAAAGTCACTCTGCTCACGTCACAGCGAGCGCAGGATTTAGGCCTTGTTGAAACAGCAGCCCCCCTATTTCTGCTGGCTTTGTGCAAGAGTCATGCACATCACACCTTTCCGCAAAACAGCCTTTAATTGGCATATAGTGTATATGTGTATACATGGCCATGCACAGGAAGTGGACATGAGCACTAAGCGTGAGAAGAAAGCCCTGGAACAACCTACAACCCCTTTGCTAGTCTGGGTTACATTACTCACTAAAATGCTAAGTGTAGAACACGAAGTTGTGCGATATATACACGGTGTTATGTGCCTTCAGAACATAAATACTCCCTTGTTTAGGTTAAAAAAAAAGTTGCATAAATGTCTGTAAAAAGCACAAGTAATTATTACTGATTTTTATATTTAGTGCTATAAATGCTGTTGTGCCTTTAAAAGAATACTTGAAATTTGCAGAATGTATCCTCACTCGTTTGCTGATGCTTTGGTGCCCGATAACTTTCCAGGCATGTCTGACAGCTCAGAGGGTGACGTTTCCTACATACTAGCAAAGGCTAAGTTGTTTGTTCCAACCCTCTGAAAAATATACTGTATAGAGCTTTGCCACATCTTGTCTTTTATAATGTGCTCTGGCAATGAACTGAGACTCACTGGCTGTTTCACTGTCAGCTCAGGGCATTAGAGGAAGGGCAGAGCACTATGGGATAGGCACGTCTAAAACATGGTTGACCTCACCAGCATGGCGTTACAAATAAACAAAAAGTTATAAAATAAAGTTTTGGTTTGGAAGTAGTACAGTCGATTGACAGCTATCACAAAACTTTTGAAATGTGTCCTAATTAGCACTTCACAATGCATTCTGGGGTTGTGTTGCATTTTGATGATGTCACTTCATGACACACCGGATAGACTGAACAGTCCATTACTGGGCAATACTGGCGTCACTGTACAAAACACTGACTCCACGGGATGGTTAGATCACATACAGAAATAAAAGTTAACCTGTGACAATTATCCTTTCTAGGAGAGTGATTTGTTTTTTTTTATTTTACATTACACAAATCAGCTCTTCATCCGTGACACCCACCAGGAAGTGACAGGTGTTAGCTTCATGACGTCCACTGCAAACACCGCACCAGGAGCACAACCAGCAAAACGGTAGCAGAACCAGCTTGTGTGTTGGCAGTCAGTAGCCTTTGTGCAGGCCAACGTGGTCCTGACTCTGAATGTGATGAAGGTGAAAGGGATCCAAACTTTTTGGGCAGGCATGTAACAAGACGCCCATGACCGTGTCTAAAGAGACCTGTGACTTTGTACAAAGTAACAGAGCAGTTTTGAAAAGTACTTGATACCAGTTTCCTAGTCACCTAAACAATTTATTTATACCTAGTTGGAAATTCTTATATTTTACTGTGAAATGCAGGGAGAGAGTGCTGCATCAACACCAGCAGCCCGGTTTATTAGCATAAAGCAGTTTGTTGTGTTTCTTGTGGCTGAGTCAACTCAGCTGGAGCGGAAACTTGTTTTGTGAGTCTCTTTGTCCTTGAAGGCCCTACAAACGGCAGTAAAATTCAGCTCCAGCCCCCTGAACTTCTGCTTTCAGATCAGAAGAGCCAGGTTTTTATTCATATTTGGCGAAAGCAGCGCTGGCCGCTCCCAGGTCTTTACACAATGAGATTAAAATGGAACAGTTTGCTCCTTCCTCACTATCTTTGCAAAGGGATGGGGGAGCAGGTAGCACTGATGTCTGTCAGGGTTTCCCTGGTGACAGTGGTGGGGGAGGGGCCATTTTGCTGGCCTGTCAAACTTAATCAAAGAAGATGAGGGGGGTCATGTGGACAAGGTCATGGATTATGGGCTGGAATTTCTGGAGGGGTTCTGGATTCTTGCTGATATTCTGAGGGTTTGGGTTCTATGATGAGGGAGTAACTGGTGTCAAACACGGGGTTGCAATGCGGTCACGTAGTGGCGAGTGGGCAGCTGGAGATCAGGCAGTGCGCTCACATGATGGTGACCCTCTCTGGGGACACGTGGGAGGCGGAGCCGAGCCCGCCCCGGCGGTGCCTCCAGGCCTCCCAGCCCTGGCGGATGCGGCGCATGCGGCGAGCCACGCAGGGCAGCAGCAGCAGCCCTTTGCCCAGCAGCACAGCCACAGGCAGCGCCAGCGCCACGGCGAAGCTGGGCGGCAGGTAGAATCGGTAAGACTCCTCCTCGAAGGCCCGGCGCCAGCCGAAGAGCAGCGCATGGAGCGTGCCGATAAGCAGGGCGATGTAGCCCAACGTCGACTTGGGAGAGGGAGGTGGGAATTAGTCTGAAGACCAGACAGACTCACTTGTTCAGATGGGGGTAGGATTTATGAGTGTTAGTGCAACTGTTGTGGGCGGGACCATGGACACATGAAACAAATGTGGGTGGGGTTATGGATGCATTTTTAACATATCGGTACAGTTATGGATGCATATATAATGAATGTGGGTGGAGTAATGGGGCATATATAACATGTGGGTGGGGTTATGAATGCATATATAATAAATGTGAGTGGGGTTATGGACACATATATGAGATATGGGTGGGGTTATGGACACATATATGAGATATGGGTGGGGTTGACGTCCATTTAACTGATGTGGGTGGTGTTTATGGATTCACATATACCCTGTGCAGGTGGAGTTTGGTAATACCTATGTTATTGATATGGGCAGGGTTTGTAGCTGTGAATGTAATTTATGTGGGCGGGGTTTGGTAATGCCTATGTAACTAATGTGGGTGGTGTTTATGAGTGCATACAGGGGTGCGTAAAGGGGGGGAAGTTAGGATGATTCCTGAGTGACGGGAACCCTAAAAAATTGGATTGGTCTGGGTCGGAGGCCTAATATGATGATGCTTTCATGCGGCCTAAAATCTCTAGCGACGCTGCTGGCTGTAGATGTAATTAACGTAGGTGGTGTTTGTGATAGTACGACATGCTTTTGTTTTTCTGCAGCTGCTGTCGCAGTCAATTACAAAGAGATTCTCAGCCAACCAATCAGCTGCGTTGGAGGGCACGTGTGCCAACCAATCAGCAGCAGCAGAGGGCACGTGTCTCACGCTCACCTGGATGAAGCTGAATTCCCGCCAGTTAAGGGCGCTGCTGACGGAGGGGATGGAGGTGATGGCCAGCAGGGAGAGGAGGCCCAGGCTCATGACCCCAAAGGAGATGTACATCTCCACTCTCCACACCTCCTCCTCATTCCAAGAGTTCTCCACGTTGGCATGGACCTGCAGGCGAGAAGGTAAGGGAGGGCTGTGGGAGTATGTATTTTTAAATGGAAGTCGAAGCTTAACTGTTTGCCATGTACTTTGGGCAAAGAAAATGCTCCACAGTCATCACTCAGAGATTAAACCTACATAATGTAAAATGGTTTATGCAATATAATACAGTGTAATCAAATTATGTAGTTTGATATGTTTTAATATAATGTACCTCTCTTCGATACAACATCATGTCGTGTACTGAGATGTGATATGGTGTAATGCCATGCACCACACTCTGATACGGTTAAACGTCTTGTACTATGTTGCAATGTGGTTTAACACCATGTACTGCGGTGCAGTGTAGTGTAACATTATGTACCGCGCTGCGATGTGGTTTAACACTGTGTACCGCGGTCCGATATGGCTTAATGGCGTGTACTGCGCTGCAATACGGTCTAACGCCACATACTCCACTGTAATACGATTAAACATCGTGCACCGTACATTTCCTTGTTTATTGTGACACTCCCCAGCCCAGCGGTACCTGCTGGAAAGCTGTGTTCAGCAGCTGGTACCTCTCGGACCTCCGGAGCGGCAGGCACAGGCTGTAGAGCACGTGAACGCAGGCCAGGAAGAAGCCCAGCAGACCCAGCTGCTTGCGACTCTGCATCCAGCCCTCCAGCCAGGCTGGGAAGCGCCGGTACTTGGTGCCGTAGTAGAGCTGGTGGGCGGCGGCCAGCAGACCGGCCAGGTAGGCAAGTGCCAGCAGCGTGAGGGCGGCCCCCGGCAACGTGCGGTTCACCACCTCCACGGGGATCTTGTAGAAGTCACTGCGTCGGCTGCGCACATAGGGGTGCAGCACGTCGCGGGTGAATGAGTAGGCGAAGAAGAGCACGGAGAGCCCCACGGCGGCCAGCACGGGGCCGCGCCAGGCGCCGAACAGCCGCAGCGGCGTGTCCTCGATGTCCCGCGCCGAGCACAGGGTGCCCATGTCCACCGGCTCGAAGTTCAGCCGGCGGGCCAGATCCAGAACCTGCCCACGGGCCTCCGCCGAGTCGCCGCAAATGTACACCTGGGGGGATGGAGAGAGAGAGGGGGCCTGTTTGCTGGTGTCCATGGAGATGTATCATGTGACTCGTCACCCCGACGACACTGTGTGTCAGTGCTGTTTATATCTGCACCCTTTTCATCTTTAACCCTTTGAATCGGATATTAAGTTTATCCCGAATGATGACAGTGTCAACAGTCGCCCTCCCCCTTCGGCCCACATGGCTTCACAAGCCTCCAGCTTCAGAGCCACAGATTTAATGTAAACAGTATCTGATGAATTTCTCCACAGACGTTAATAAAGTATCTATCTATCTATCTATCTATCTATCTATCTATCTATCTATCTATCTATC
>JAAGVU020000078.1:17455628-17473231 GCA_011763525.2 Mormyrus iriodes | reverse complement strand
TGAATTTGTGCTGAATAAAAGCATATGAAGCAATTTGGGATAAATGTTTTTTGGATAGGTGAAAATTTTAAAAATGTAAGGGCATGTCAGATTACCTCAAAACTAGCTAAGAGGCCTCAGACTCCAGAGGGTTAAACCCTTGTCATGGCAGATGGGCACTGTTTTTTACTCGTTTTGATTTCAGAGCTTCATATATTCCCGGTGAGAAAAATGTTAAAACTGATGCCCTCTCCTGGCCGCTTAATACCTCTATCCAAGTTCCCAACGGTCTTGGAACTTGCCGATATCCTCCTGGTGTGGGTCTTCCATTATTAGGACGTACCATGACGTATTATGAGCATATAGTGTATGATAAGGGGCCACAATTTGCCTCCCAAGTCTTCCATGTCTTTTGTGCTTAACTTAACTTGAGGCTAAACTGAGGGAGATATTATCACCTGCAGTCCAACAGAGATGATGAACCAGGATTATTAAGACCCTGTCTCTGATATGCCAAGATCAGTCCGCACACTGGGTTTGTTGCCTCCCCTGGGTTGTATATTCATTGAACTCCCATCCCAGAACCAGTAATAATCTGGCTCCTTTCAGCTTGTTCTTGGGCATCAACCCCATTTGTTTCTATGGGACTCTCAGCCGAGCGCAGTACCCGCCGTGGATAATTGGTTCTGAGATAGTTGAGTGGTGTGGCACAGCACCCATCGATGCTTCGTGAGCCACTCCCAGCAAATGACGACCCAGGCTGACCGTTATCGTGGCACAAGACATGTTTTCCATCTTGGTCAGAGGGTTTGGTTGTTAACTAAAAATCTTCGTATACCAGGTTGCCATAAGCTATCACCCAAGTACATTGGCCCATTTAGGGTCCACTGCCAGGTGGGACCCATAACTTACCATGTATAGCTTCCCAGAATATGCTAACTTTCCATGTGATTTCCAGAAATCCTAGTCTAAAGGGGGAAAACACAGCAAAATCTATCAATAACACAACACAAAGGATTTGAAAATGGTGCCAAGTGAATAAGAAAAAAAGAGGCCTGAGACTTCTACATGTATAAGCTGCTGAAACAAGATGGAGGACAGGCAAAGACTTCTGGGAAATGGTAGGCTTGGAAGATGTGGACTGGCTTGGCTGGATTGGAATAGCAATTGCACAAAGGAAGAATGGTAAACCGGAGATGATCATTGAACCAGGTGTGAACCAGAGCAGCCTGATAGATGCTCATGTTATCCCAAACGATAACATATTTGGCTTGCTCTGGTTGCCCTTCCAGGTACAGAATTTTATGATGGAGCTGATCTAAAAATTGGAGCAAAAGTGACATGTTATATGGACCCACATTGACATGGTGGTGGAGGACTCGTTGATGGCTTAGGACTGCAGTGGTGACGCTGCCTCTGGGAACTTGGTGGCCAGGAACGTGTGTGACAGCATAGTGACCAATGATGTTACACCCCCTTCTGCACCTTTTTGTAAGGTTGAAGCCTGCCTCATATAAGAAGGTACGTTCATGTGGGTCATCCATGGGATCCCGTTGAAAGATTCTCTACCTAAAACACACACACGCACATTACTACAAATGCAGTTCCTTTGTGTACTACTGTGACACCTAAGAGGGTAGGCGACAACTAGTAGGCTAGAGGTTTAGGTATTGGGCTATGTACTTTGTCACACACTGGAGGAATTAATTCAAAACACTCCTACCAAAAGTTTTAGAATAAGGTTTCATGGAAAAAATTTGGAAATTACAGCACTGACTAACCAGATTACAGGCACACATTGGTAAGAGAAATTCAAAACAGTACTAAATAACTGCTATGTCACAGGATAAGGAAATAGTGTTGATATGCTAGAGTAATCAGTCATACTCTACATACTGTAAAAATCTATACAGAGCATGCAATTACCTACACATATTGGAATCACTGGTCCATAACTATGTTTGAATTCTATTGAGTAGGCACATGGTACAGCTGCTTGGTTCTTATGTGTTCTTCTGAAGAACCCGGTCAATGGTTGAAATACTGATGCTGTCAATGCCCTGGCATACTACCTGGTCTTCAAAAATTAGTGTTTGAATTTCCCTCAGATGGATGGCATTGTTGGCAATGACTATATTTACCAGGGCAGTTTCTTTTTCAGCTGAAATTAGTTGCCACCTACCTGACCACATGGCCTCCTCTCAATTCTGAAAATTAAATTTGACCATTACTGATCAACAGTCATCCATTACCATGGTAAAACTACACTGAAAACAAAGTGAAAATTCAGTCTATAAACTTCCCCTTCTGAAAGTACAAACAATAGATGCAACTGTCACATATTAAGTTTGGTTGTACTAATTTTCCAGCTTTTTTCATAACCCTCCCATATACCAGCACATGATGAACTAGGGTGGTGCGGATTTCATCTAAGACTATTTGTCTTTGTTGTCGTACTCTTAATCTTTCCCTTCCTCATTTACTCTGTTGTCTTCCAACTTGGGCATTGTTAGGATCCATTGTTTCAAAGAAAGTATTGACTCTGGGCATGTGACGTCATCGCAGTGCATTATGGGGCAGACTGGTATGAGTTGCTATATTGTGTAGCCACTGATGCATAGCAGGTGTTGTGATAAAGTGAAGTGTTGTTATTGATGTCGATAAACATTTAGAGTATATTTAAATCATGGAAGGAAGGACTTGTGTTATTGGTTACAATGTCCATTCACATGATTGACAAATTAAAAAATTAGACAACAGACTGTCTTTTTCTAGTTTCCCTGCATGGAGGCAGAATCAAGGAAGCAATATTTCCAATGTAAAAAAGAGAAATCAGATGGCTTGGATATCCGCTGTAAGACATACTGATATTAAGTTTTCCAACATCCCATGATGGTTGAAAGTGTGTTCCAGACATTTTCATTCTAGTAAGTGTTAAAGTCTAAATTTGCTCAGCACTGTGCGTGCACTGAAATGAACATCATTAGTGTCGATGCTAATGTCTTTACAATAATTAATCAAAGTCTAGTAAGATGTTATTTAGTAAGGCTGCATCTACTAGATGTGTTTAAAAGCAACACAGGTACTTTGGGCTGATCCCCAGTGTCACCTGGTGTTACGAGGCAAATAAAAATATTTTTAATGACACTTTGGTCATTTGTAGGTGTCTCAGTTAAAATAAAGTAGCTAAAAAAGATAACAACATAAAACTCAAGAATATTAGTCAAATTTCACTTGAAATGCCCATATGTTTTTTGTGTTTCTTTCCTGTTGGTTACAAACAAGTTGTATTGTAAGGTTTTGTCTTGTTAGTAATCATTTTTTCTTTGAAGGTAAACCAGCATATGAAATGGATGAGTTACATCCTGACTGGGCTCCAACATTGCACCTGGATCATTCTGAAGTGTGTTTTGCAGAGAAGGAACAGTTTTCATGGTGATTACAAAGACAACTATTGAGAGTTCCACTAGCAAGAGACCACAGCAAATCTGAAACACAGGCAAAAATGGCAGCAGAAGATGAGAAAGGTGGAATCTGGACAGGGGTGGAGGTGTCTGAGGATGAAGAAGGTGGAACCTAGGCAGAGGTGGAGGTGCCAGAAGATGAAGGTGGGACCCTGGCGGAGGTGCTAGAGAATGAGGAAGGAGGGACGAAAGCGAAGGTGGTAGAGGATGAGGAAGGTGGGACCCGAACAGAGCTGGAGGTGCCAGAGGATGAGAAAGGTGGAACCTGGGCAGAGGCGGAGGTGCCAGAAGATGAAGTGGCCAACAGCCAAGAGAGAAAGAACAGAATGTCAATTCTGTGAGCACAGAAGTGCAGAAATCAACTGGAGGAGTCTGCTGCAGGAGAACAGGGAGCTTAGGTGTGAACTGAACATAAGAAAGATTAATGAGGACTCCTTGGAAGGTAATACAGACAAGGTCAGGTACTACACAGGACTTCTATGTCTTGCCATTTTAATGTCTCTGCTAAATTGTGTTAGGCCATTCCTACGGGCTTCCAAGAAGTTGTCGCCTTTTCAAATAGTTTTATTGACACTCATATGTCTGAGGCTTGATTTTCTAGTCCAACACGTTGCCGGCCTCTTTAATGTTTCACGTAAAACTCTTTCCACTGCCTGTGCTTAGACCATAGACGTTTTATATGCATGCCTTAGTCCCATGGTGTACTGGCCAGAGAGGTATTATTTACAAACCACAATGCCTCATCAGTTTTTGGAAGCTTTTGGGAAACATGTTGCAATTATTGTTGACTGCTTTGAAATACAAACAGAAAGGCCTTTTCCCACTACAAAAGTATGCACATCATGAAATACCTTATTGGTATTACACCACAGGGTGCAGGATCATTTATTTCCAAGCGATGGGGGGGACAAGCCTCTGAAAAGCATATAACCAAGAATTGTGGCCTTCTAAACAAATTGTTACCAGGTGATGTGGTGTTAGCTGATCGAAGCTTCAATACAAAGGACAGTGTGTGAATGATGTGTGCTGAGGTTAAAGTTCCAGCATTTACTAAAGGATGATGTCAACTCGATGCTAAGGATGTGGAAGACACACGAGTGATAACAGACCTGAGGATTCATATCGAAAGGGTGATTGGTAGCATGCGCAACAAGTACACAATGCTTCATAAGACAATACCAATTAGTTTCTTGCATGATAATATTGTGAATGTTTGCTGCATTCTAATTAACATGTATCTGAGTATGGTTGCGAAACCTGATGAAAATGAAAAATGCATGTTAAATATTACACAAGATACTGATGACAAATGAAATTCTATGACTTTTGTATGACTAACATACATTTTTATTTTATGAAAATGGAACTTGGTGGTTTAAATCTAGACAAAACTTGATTTTGTATGAACTTTAATAAAATGGCATTTTTCAAGTACAATATCCAGGTTTTGTGCTTGTTTGTTGTGAAGATAGTACCCACCATCAAAACGTAAACAATTACTGTTAGTGCAAACATCTTAACAGTGCAAAAATATCACAAATGCAAACAGCATAACAGGAAATATGCAAATATAAAAATATAACAACGTAAGTCATAATACAAAAATGTGTCTCTTGCAATCAAGTGCAAAATGAAAACACTTGAACAAGTTTTACAAAAAACAGCTTAAGATGGTATACTCTTAGTAGGTTGTCACAGCGGTACAGCATAGCACAGGCAGGAAAGAAGGGTGACGATCCATTTACGACTCACGAGACAACAGAGGGGTTTATTAAAGAAGTTAATCACACTGGGGAAAACAATGGGACCACGAGGGGTCAAAACAAAAACAGGAAAAAACACAGATTAACTAAAGAAACCTCAACACAACTATGTAGCGGAACCATGGACTCCAACCAGCACACCATTAACACAGGGTAGCACAACCAAACACAATGACCAACTGGGGAACTGAACAAAGGAAAACACTTAAATACACAGGACACAATGACTAACAGGGAGCAGGTGTGAATCATGATAATGAACCAATGAGCACAGTACAAGGAAATAACCATCAGGTGGAGAAAACTTAACTAACAATTAACAAGCACAAACAGCTCTAGAAACCAGGGAACATAACAGAGGGCGCACAACACTAGGAAAAACTTAAGAACACAAATAAGCAGAACCAAAATCAAACAGGACGAACCTAGGACAGAGAAACTATGATAGGACATTTAACAAGACACTGGGGAACAGAAAAACCAATAAACAAATAAAAAAGGGGAGGCCTTGAACCTACATTCAGAGGGCTACAGTCTGTGGTGGCCAGGGAAGCAGGCGAAAACACACAAGGGTTAGACAAGACACTAAGACGGGAGGGGGGGCGGAATGGCCAGCAAAGCCTGCTTGCCAAAATGGGGAAGGGGCACAGAGGGTGGGGTCAGATGATACAGACCCTGACAGTAGGTACTTTCGGGTGGCACATCATCTAAACTACATGCTAGTTACTTTAGTCTCTCTTCAGAGTAGTACTTTGCCCCTAGCTCCGGAAGACACACATTGAAAAGAACTTTTGTGCCTTCTCTAGTTGTGGTGTCCAAAATTTGCAGTCTGGATTGACCATGTCCTTTTGAGTCCAAACCACCAGGTCACAGTAGTTAGATCCAGTCACAAAGTTCTATGTTTGTATCTGTGCATAGAAGTAATGATTTCTCTTAAGCTGCAGCTTATCAGCAACCTCAAGGCAGAAATCCTTGTCCTTGGTTTCCAGGGCCTGCTTGATGCTGCATGATCTATATTTGAAAGGACACTTAATTTCCAGACATCCTTTCCCACAGCAATCACATGTTGTGAGTTCATCAGGAGAGGCTCTGAATTCTGGGGTTTATTATGAAACCACAGCGTTGAACTTTCAGGTTTGAATGATGAGGGGCTCTGCTTTGAAGGTACGTCTTTTGGGCATCAATCTCATGCTCGACATCCCACCTGATATGTACGATTGATACCGTGCGTTGTGGCTTGTACACCTGTCTCAGAACTGTGACAGCTGGCCTTTCTAAACTGGTGGCAAACACAGCATGCATATTGGAGGCTGTGATTCTTCCAGCTTGACATGCGTACTAGGCAGAAAACTTATACTGCTGCATTGTGAAAATCTCATTGGCTGATGCCTGTGCATCAGTCACACTTGCAGCATGCCTGTGTTTCTCACAGTGCCGCAGGATAACTGATAGGTCCCGTGAGTCTAAACTTTCATCACGCAAAGATGTTGCAAGGGACTGCGGTAGTGCACCAGGCTACCCTGCTCCTGTATATTGTCTGTAATACTTCTCCATCCCGGACAAACTGACAACCTTGCTGTGCTGCAGCAATGTTTCAAGTAGAAGGGATAAGTCCTCCAGAGTAGCTGGTGGTGTCTTCTATTTTTTGGCTCAAGTCCGTATAGCTGGAGTAGTAGAGTGCCCACTTATGTGCTGGTCAAGCACTTTCCTCTGTGCAGCTGCAGAAGTGTAATCAATTTTGTATCCCACTTCAGTGTGTATCCTGTTCAGATTGCTGGGCAGAATCCAGCATGCTGGCACATCTGTAACAGTCTTTGTTCTGCAAATCTGAACAGTAGCCTCCAGTTTGAATAACAAAGCACCTACATGTGTGCATGTCTCCGCTAAACCGGCCATATATGTGCTGTGGGCGCACATTACCGTTCCACTGCGAGCTGATGATCACCAAGGGCTGTAAAGGTGATTTGCTGAGTCGCTGAGAGTGCATAACCTGTGTACAAAACAATCGTAAAAAACAACCAGTGGGTCAAAATGCACTGTATACTCATTACATGCAGATATATGACAAAGAATGCTTAAAAACCGTTAATGTTGATAACATTTACATACCTTTGTTCGAACAATGGTGTTTCTACAGTTCTGTTGTTTATATATTTCCAGGTCATGTACGCAGCCATTGGTGAATTGAATGTGGGCTTCCAATGATTTAAAATCATGGAATTGTGTGGCGGTATAGGCACTCATGACACACACAAGGTAGGTAAAATCTGGAAACGTGAGGGGAGGTAAGGCAAGGTCATGAATCCATTCTTTTTTTGGGACTTCATAAGGATCCACGTTTCCGATAATCTTGATTTTATCAATATAACATTGCTTAGCTTCCGATAGGAGTTTATCTCTGTGCAATCTGTTCTCTTTTTGATAAATTTTAAATATGCATACAAACAGCGAAGAGCACAATGAACAGCGCTGAGATGAGAATGAAAAGCACCAAGACGAGTCTGTTTGTTTTTATTCGTGGCCGCACAATATGGCGGTCCCACCCCAGAGTGCACTGGATGATGCCGGTTCCACCCCATAATGCACTGTGCAATAAAGTCTGTTGCCGGGCCCTATACATGCCTCTAGGTCGTATTTATTGATCCTGCAATTTTGATTGGTGTGTTAACAATTTTGAGCCTTTTCACCTGAAGAACAGGGTAGCCTTTGAATTTACGTTTTGATGGCTTGAGTTTAATGTAAAGAGCATCGTTTTCTGAATTAACATATAGGGCAATGAATGATTTATTGGGCCACTTTTGTATAAGGTTTTGTAGAAAAAGTTTTGAATATTGACATGTTGGCGGGGCTGACGGCGAAGCATGACGCAGGAGGGGAGGAAATAGCCCAAGACCAGAGAGAGCTTTATTCAGGAATCACCCCATGTGGGGACTTTATTAACTGCGATGACAGCACGGACTCAGACAGGCTACCACACGCTACAACAATGACCCGACAAGGGAGCACAGGACTAGGGAGCTCTTATACACTGGAACACATAGGAATGAACGAGGGACACCTATGACTGATTAAACAAGAGGGCAAGAACACGAGGTAACAACAACAAGCTACAGGCGTGGCTGATTAGCAGCCCTGCCTGTGGGAAACATTGGGAGGAAATTAGGAAGGCAGGGCTGGACGTGACAACATGTGTGGAAAGAGGTGACATGTAGTTAAGACTAGGGAAAATGTGTGTATATTTGAGAATCACGTAACAGTTCTGGTTTTGTGCTACATGAAGTGATTTTTCTGTTTCATCAACCGAGAAAAACTGTAAACCAAAAATCCTGTGCTCAACTAACTAGCATTTTGGTAGTGTGATTGCAGAGCTACACAGACACACCTGTGCACAAGTACTCACCTTATTCCTAGCTCCCATGATACCTTGCGTGAATTATGGCCACAAATTTCGCTTTGTTGCACCACTGAACCAGAACTGGCATTTCTGAGTGATAGCGATAGCAAAATAACAAATCAATATGTGGGAACAAAACCTGTCAACCCTAAAATGTAACAATGCTGTCATACCTCTGCCTTCTACAGTTGATGGATAGGAGAATGACATATGAAACTGGCATCAGATAACATATAGAACATATTTAGCAGTGGTGTGATGGACCACACTTGATCTGTGACACATACAGATATCACCTCATGGTTTGGCACAAATGTGAACTGAGGATTAATTGCAAAGTTTAACCATAATAGTGTGAAATACAAGTTTACTGCTACAGTTACATTTTAAAGTAATAATTCCCTAAATCTCGATGCAATGGAAGTCCACAGAGACAACACACTCAGAGGTTGAAATAGATTTCTCACAATAGGGAAGAAATCACCCATTATGTGTAGCACAAAGGGGGAATTTTAAGTTTTTGGTGAAAATGCAATTAAAAAACTGAAGGGGATGGGGGAAAGCCGTCGGGAGCTTCATCCCTGGAAGAGTCGAAACCGTTGGAGAGCCAATAGGGTCAGGCTGGTTGGGGATCAAAGCTGGTGTGGTGCTGAGGCGGTGCCAATTGCATGGCAACACTTAGGTCCCAGCTTGAGGTGGCCCATCCAGGTAGGCCTGTGGAAGATCTTGTCTCTCCAGCAAGATGACCATGTTCCTCTGCTGTCGGGGGAGCTTTGTAAACTCCGCATTTCAGTGGCGGCACTCTCTGAGGTACTCAGACTGGGTTGTGGCCAAACCTCTGTAGGTGGGTACACCTACTTTTAGTCTGGTTGCTCTGATGGCTGCCACACTCAGGGAGTAGCTGTTGCTGTGGTGGATCGGCTCCTCCTGATAGTGGCTGATGTCACCCCTTTCAACAAGCGTATTATGAGACTCAGGCTAAGGTACTCTTTGGGTGTCTTGTCTGTTGTCTCAGTGTATGCTCCAACTTGGACTTGGTATTCCAATACTGGTGGTGCGGTGAACGAGATCGATCACATCCTCTTGGGCAGACCCTGGAGGCTCCTGCAAAACTGCAGTGTCTACAGAAGTGCCCAGTTTGTGAATTCTGACCATAGATTTGTTGTTGCTACTCTGAAGATTCCGCTTAGATCCAGTAGGCTACAACCTACTAGGAGAAGGATGCTGGACTTGGCCAGACTCCAAGATCAAGCTGTTTCTGATGAGTATGCATGCAGTTTGTGTGAGGAACTTGTAGACTTGGGTGCGACTGCTGACTCTATTGTAATGTGGGAGACCTTCCGTGATAAGACCCTGAAGGTTGCTGAAGGTTGTGTTGGTGTTTCTGATGTTCCCAGAAGGAGGTGTTTCATCTCACAGGGCACCCTGGAGATTATTGAGAGGAGTCGCAGCGCACAACTTGGTGGCAATTCCAGTCTGTTCCGGGAACTGAGGAGGATGGCTATGAGGGCTCTGATGGCAGGTAAGGAGGCATTTGTTATACAAATCTGTGAGCAGGTGACACATCATCTGTGGTCTAGTGACCAACGACCTGCTTACTGAGGAATCTAAGCATTACGTACATCTGAATCTGTTCCTTGGAGACTTGCAGTCAGGGCAGATGATGGAACGGGTTTTATGGAAGACACTGTAGTGGTGAAGTGTCCCAGGAATAAGGTGGATAAATGCTCACAATGCTACGAGGTAAGCTCCGTGTAGACTTGATGCAGAAGTATACATCAACCCTCACACGTTTGTACATAAAAAATGATCTTTGGGCGTAACAGCAGCAGGCAATAATTGCCCAACGACTGGATTATGGTCTTAGCAATGGAATATGTTCGAATTAAGCATGGTGGTTTGGGTTGTATATTAGCACTGTAGTTGCTCCTACGCTTGCATGGACTGGGTGTTAGGCAGGGTCGTTGGGTCCGGCAGTTGTGGGGAATCTGTTGGTAAAGAAAGATTCACTGATCTTGACTTTCCTGACTATGCTGTGATCTTCTCAGAGTCAATGGAATCTCTGATTGGGGCTCTTGAGAGACTCAGCAAGGAGTCTGAGTGTCTTGGATAACAGCCATCAGGACTGTGTCTTGTGTCGTCAAGAGGTTCACCTACCTCGGCAGCTCATTCATGTCTCTGGTGACTCTTCCTGTGAAGTCAGCAGAAGGATTGGGAGAGCATGGGGTGGTCATGAGGTCGCTGGAAAGGGGTGTGTGGCGCTCCCCTTTCTTTGTAAGAGGACGAAGGTCCAAGTCTTTGGAGTCCTGGTCCTCCCTGTCTTGCTGCATGGCTGTGAGACATGGACACTATCCAGTGAGCTGAGATGAAGACTGGACTCCTTTGATGTTGTCTCTTCGGAGAATCCTTGGGTACCGCTGGTTTGACTTTGTGTCGAACAAGCGATTGCTAGGGAAGTCCCAAATGAGGCACATTACCTGCATTGTGAGGGAGCGTCAGTTACAGCACTACGGTCATGTAGCTCATTTCCCTGAGGGTGATCCAGCTCACAGCATCCTCATTGTTGGGGACCCGAGCCGCTGGACCAGGCCAAGGGGACGCCCATATAATACCTAACTGCAGCAGATGGATGGCCATTTCCAGAGGGTGGGACTGGACCGTGTGTCTGCCTGGGCAGGTTGCCAGCCGGGATCCCGAGGTTTTTCGTTATGTGGTGGGTGCAGCAACGCGTTGCATCAACGCATGCTCCCCAACCTAACCTGACCTGTCCTGACATGTCCCCCTTTCTCTTGACAAACGCTGTTTGGGTGTCTAATTACAACTTTTGTTATTTTGTGATGTCAAGAAAATAAATTGTGATCTTGAGAAAACAACTTTGTCTATTTTGTAATCACGAGACAGAAAAAGATGATGATGGACTTCCTCTATGGACTTCTGTATAATGCAGAGCTGCAATGAAAAGATGTATCAGTGCCTCCACAACAATAAGGTTGGACGCGTTTTGTTAAAACAAGTGGGTAACTATCTTGTCTCAGTTGGTTTCTTCTCAACAAAATGACATGAACATAAGTATGGCGTTATTGGTGGTCTGTTTAAGTTTAGGTACTTCAGCAAATTTTTTCTTGATTCATCATCTTTTGGCAGTGTACAAAGACTAACAGCTAAAGTCCCTTTTTGTTTTTGGTGCATGATCAATGCATTGTTGGTTAAGCCACACATTTAGCTTAGATTGGTTTTTAGTACAGGTGTGAAATGCGCAACATGTACCTGAGTTCCGTAATGACATTTCAGCCAGTGCAAATAGCATAAAGACATATATTCCCCCAAAAAGCAATACATGTAACACTATATATTTTGGACCTGTTTTCAACGGACTGTGGTGGGTAGCTAGCCGCTTGAAAGCATAAGAAATTATTGCTGTTTAAGGCTACTTCAGTGGAAGTTGCACCAATGAATGGTTTCCACAGTAGTGTCCCAGGAATAAGGTGGATAAATGCTCACAATGCCACGAGGTAAGCTCCGTGTAGACTCGATGCAGAAGTATACATCAACCCTCACACATTTGTACATAAAAACTGATCTTTGGGCGTAACAGCAGCAGGCAATAATTGCCCAACGACTGGATTATGGTCTTAGCAATGGAATATGTTCGAATTAAGCATGGTGGTTTGGGTTGTATATTAGCAAAATGTTTAATAGTAGTAGGCTTGGGCCTAGTAATTTTTTATACTGTCCAGACATTACACCGTGATTTATGTGTAACCCAACTAAAATAATCACAGGGTAACCTACACAAACAAGTTCGCTAACTAAGCTCAGTTTAAATCTCTCTCGCATTATTTGCCCTTTTATTTGGGAATTTATGGCTTTCGCCATCACATTTGTGATGGGGAAAAATGTGCGTAAGGGAGAAAGTTCTTTTGGAATTGGGAAGTATACCTGAATAGGCAGATACCTGAATACCTGTATACCTGAATAAGGCAGATTAATGTAAAGTTTTTTCAATTAACTTTGATATCGATTAATATGGTTTTCTTTTAATTTACTTCATCAAAATAAGTCACTCTGTGAAGCAGATGGTTTACAAATGAGAGATTGTAAGATTTCAGAACTCAGGTAAGTTGAACGCCATGTGGTCTCAACTATATTAATGGGGGTCTGAAAAGTGACGTTGGTGTGAACAGGATCATATGTTTAAACCAATTGGAGTAAAAGTTTGGAAACCGCTATACAAGAATATTGTAAATTTTATTTTATTATTTTGCTGAACTTTGTGCAGTGCGTAGATATGGATTGTCAGTAATTTAAACTGCTGTCAATGGATGCTTTTTGCTCTATTTTGGATTTATGCTGATATAGAATAACTATTTTGTTAATTACTTTTTGTTGTTATGATAAAAATCCTTATAAAAATTTAACCTTGAACTGTTTGGGAAATGAATGAGGTCTCATTAGAACTGAATTAGTTGAATTGCTTATGTATGTACTACAGATTGTTTTTTTTGGGATATCAAAAATTGATGGCCAGCTGGTCCTGAGAACTCTGAGAACTCTGCTTTGCCTTGGCACTGGAGCCTGGGCACATCGTCTCAGCCTTGGATCAGAGCGGCCAATCAGCCACCCGCTCTTCGACACAAGATTCAGATAAACTGGAACTGATAATTAATGGTCATATAAAGTCTAGCCAGGTAGAGGACAATTTACACCACACATTCTTTCCATTCTTTTGGGGATAAGCTTTTCTTATTTATTACACCACTCATTTCAGTTGTCATCGAAGGTACTCATTCTACAATTTATGTTCTTATTATAATAAACTATTCAACTTCATAAACCTTTGTTCTAGCCCCCTCCATCCGGATCTGGAGTAGTGTGTTACAGTCATGTGATTACTTTGTTCCCTTTACTTTGAATACTGGCCCACTTACAAGGTACATCTGACTTGACCCTTACTCTAGTAGTAGGGTTACATATGGTATTTTAAAAGCAGCACTATTCTGGTATTGTGAAATCCCCCAAGATACAGTTTTGCCAAAAGAAAATACCAAGGTGTGCTGTTAGCGTTGTACTGCCCAAGCCTAAATAGTAGTTCTAATAAACATGTTTTTGGTTCGTAATGTGAAAATAATATCTTCAAGTACAAAGGTGTAAGCCAGATGCCTGGTAACCATGGTATAATTGGTAATGGTGGATTAATGCAGACAAAACATGTAATGAATGGCTTGTTATGCATTAACCCTTACTTATGTAATGTAATGTAGCCCCCTATTTCAAAAGAACACTAGAGATTAGGGGTGCATTTCCCGAAACCTTCTCAACGATACATCGTTCATAAGTTCTACCTTAAGTCGTCTCTTAATGCTCCCGAAATGTTCTTAGTTAAGTATATCTTCCCTAAGATATTCTTTCGTAAGGTTGGTCTGAGCCACCCTTAGCTGTCTCTTATTGCTTTTGTCGGCTCATAACACTAGTGGCCCCCACAGTTTGGACCGCACGTCTTTGAAATGAGTCTCTGAATATGCTGTTAGGCAGTATGTACTCTAACAGTTCAACAGTTGTGGGGGTGATTGGGGTGTGATGTATATCGTGACATTGCAATGGGCACACGTGCAACGCATTGTGAAAGGATGCGATGTAAGAAAGATTTTATTTAAATTTCATAATAATAAAGAAAAGATGTCATTTACAACAAGACTAACTTCGTTAAGGGTACAGTTTCACAAGTAAGCATCACTTAACTAAAAAATAACTGATCCATGTGATAAAAACGATTTTGTTGGCTACATATGTACAATCTTTGTTAGGTTCATCCTTGTACTCTGCATGCGCAGTGAATTGGCCTCAGTAATATGCGGATTCATAATGAAAGATAAGGAACACATTGCTTATTTCATTATTGGGAAGGAATGTGGGGAGGTTCCTCTATTTCCGACACCCCTGGAATGCACACACCTATCTAAATGTGCCAAAGTCACAGTAAAGACACTGCAGGGTCATTTACATATACATACAATATATATCATATATATAATAATATATAATATATATTCCACGAAGAAGTACCCTGGAATTGTCCTTAATTGTCAATAATGAAGCACAAAGGACATTCTCTTACGTTATGAATAAATGAATGAATGAATGAAAGTTATTATATGGTGTTATTTATATGGTGCTTTTCAAGACAACCAAAATTTTTACGGTGACTCAACTTTTCTTTCGTGCCATTGCTTATTCTAGTATGAGTGATATATACACATATTGTGCATGCAGGTGTTTTATAGAACAAATAAAAATAAAATGGTGATACTACAGACTGGGGCGGAGTATTTGTGCATCCAGTCAGCGAAAATCACATTTGTTATTTGTTAATTTTATATTTCATTTTTATGTTCTCCCCAGTACTGATTAATGTAATATTTTGAAGCATTCTTGCAGGGTTATATTCACAAAGGACAAAGGACAGACAGTCAAGTAGTTGCTGCATGGAGGGAATAATCAATTCTCAAACCATTGATGTCAATCAGTCAGGTGATCTAGTGCCTGTTAAGGTCGATCTTAAAAGCTCTTCTTTAAGCAATCTCTTAAGAGATTGTTTGAGAAACAGATGTAGGAAAAGAAATAGCTTTTGTAAGATATCTCTTTAGAGTCTTCATAAGATGCTAAGAGTCATCATTATCAGGAAACGCAACCCAGACCTTCCTGAAATAAAATGCTAAAAACACCCAGAGAACTTGCAGAAACATGCTTAGTTAAACATGTTATAATTTAAATCCTGACAGTCAATAGAAAGCTAACCAATCACAAACTGATTTCTAAAAGTTTTAGATACATGGATAAACTCAAATTGTAAACAAGCTCATGCTCACAAACATACTAATGTCAGTTTCCCTTGGCATTATAGTCATATTGGAGACTTCTCTCCATGGTCAAACACATTATTCTGAAAGCTCAGACTCGATTTCGAGAATCGAAATAAATCTTGTCTCAATTGGTTCAGCAACGGTGACATGTCACCAGCTTTTCCCATGCCAGTCTTGAAAACAGCAAATAAAAATATAGTAAAGTGCCTTACCTTTGTTTAACATCAACCACAAAAACAGACACACTAGTCCAAAATATAAGTTATTTGATGGTTGAGAGGTCCGTCAAAAGGGAAGGTCAGTAGTCCCTGAGTTACAAGGTGGTTGGTGGAAAACTCTTGCCATTCAGGGTAGACAGAATAGATTAGCCCATACGTGGGCTCATTTTGTTAAGTAGGTCGAGAACTACATATTTATGCTGTGAATCCTGTAGGTGTACTGTACATGCTGAAATTCACAAGCGAAAACTGTTAATACCACAGACACCAAAATTTACAGGGGTAGTGTCCTCTATTTTTGAACAATTTTGCTTGTGTTTAAAGGCCTATAAGGGTTATCAGTCTTTGAACTCATACAGAGACATGAATGTGGAGATGTCATTCATGTAAACAAACAGGAAGTGCATTGCTCCCCTAGTGGCCATATTGAAATTCTAACAAATGTTATTAATATTTTTAAGTAACTTTATGTGCGGATAATATTTTTTACTGGTTGTAAACTTTAATATATAGAAGAGAATTAATATAATTAGATATTAATATAATTAAGATGGGTTGATTATGGGGTGGGGTGGGGTAAGAGTTAATTGTTTTTTTCCCCCACCTTTTTAATGTGCTATCCAGGGTAAATACCTTAGCTTACTCCAGAGTCCTGAACTCACAACTAAACTACATTTGCTTAACTGCTACACTTAATTTCACTGTGCATCCTGTCCCATGTGCTACTTAAAAATGAATTAAGTCTTATCAACATGCTCAATTACTGTTAGTATCACCAAGGTATTTTGTTGTTGAAAAATTAAGCAACTAAATAATAGATGAACAATGGTGTGTGTATTTCTCCTGTGATGGCTTTGCAGCCCTCACACATAAGAAATATTAATTAAAAATCGAAAAATAGCAAAGCTAAAAATAAAACTAATTTAGAGTACTAAACAGAATATATTATACAAATATAAAATGTGCAAGTATTTGTGTGTGATTATGTATATAAATAGAATCTATATTGCTGTAATCTAAATAGCAGCTGAGATATTGCTCTCCAGGATATCGTACAATGAGGCCAAGGTTACTGTTGGTGTAATAGGAAATATATATGTACAAAAGTGCAAATGAAATGTAAACATAGATATAAATATGAAAGTGAAAGTCAATGCAGCGTTCTGTAGACACAACTGTAAGTATAATGGTGTTGAAGGTCACACGGGTCCCAAAACAGACAGTGTCGTTGTTCTGCAGTGTTCAATTCTCGTGTGACTTTGGCGTAAAAGCTGTTTTTAAGTCTGTTTGTCTGTTTGCTGTTGTGCCTTCTTTACTATTGTGGTGGTGTTTATATCCTAGGAGAGCTATTCAGTGATGTTCACAGCCAGGAACCTGGAAACAGGGACCCTTTCCACACAATCTCCATTGAGGTATAGTGGGTCAGAGTCTGCATTATTCTTCCAGAAATCTATTAGTTAGTTACTAGTCTTTGGACTTAATCCCTGTAGTCTCATCTCCTCTCAAGATAAGTCCAACGACAGTCGTGTCGGCCACCCTGCGGGGGGCCAGTGCTAAGTGTAATGGTGGGAGGTGGGAGCCTAGTCTGACATTCTGGGGGAAGTTAGTCAAAAAGTCCTTGATCCAGTGGCAGATGGATTGGGAAAGTCGAAAGTCTGTGCATGTAATGACCAGTCTGCCTGGGTTGACTGTTGAAAACGGAGCTGTAGTCTATGAAAGGCATCCTTTCATAGCCCCCCCTGGTGTTCAAGGTCATCCTCTGTAGACCTTTTCACTCTGTAGGGGTCGAAGGTGGGTGTTAGGCTGGCTTTGATATGCTGCATAACACCATGTAACACAAATTTTGTTAACAATACATGTTATTTCTTAATTGCTTATGTTGTAAAAGTATAGAAAATGGCCATTATTCCCTTTAAACTTTGCTT
>JAAGVU020000078.1:17379991-17424543 GCA_011763525.2 Mormyrus iriodes | reverse complement strand
TTGGACTGTGGGGGGAAACCGGAGTACCCGGAGGAAACCCCACGACAACACGGGGAGAACATGCAAACTCCACACACGCAGACGTGAACCCTGATCCCAGAGGTGTGAGGCAACAGTGCTAATCACTGCACCACCGTGCCGCCCCCTCCCTCTTCTCATTCTTGTCTAAAACTCAGGAGCGCTTTCCTCAGCCAAATCTCTGAATTTCTTACTAAGAACAACCTCCTGGGCCTTCTTCAGTCTAGCTTCAGACCTGGGCACTCGACTCAGACTGCCCTCCTCGCTGCTGTGGGCACTCTGTATCGCGATCATCAGTCTTGATCCAGCTTGACCTCCCTGCGGCCACATGAGAATTGTGACTCCAGACTGTTCTCATGTGTGGTTCCATAATGGAAGAATGCGCTGCCAAACCACATCTGGTTATCAGACTCCCTCTCCACCTTCAGGAAACACTTCGAGACCCATCTGTTCTATGAATTCCTCTACTAGCCTGATGCCTCATTACGTTCTTTGAATGCTTGTGTTGCACTTCTGGCCCTTGAATAGAATTATTAAGGTTCTTACTTTGTTAATAGTTGTTGTGTAGCTCCTGCCCCAATACTGCATACTCTATACCTGAACATTTATTGAAAACTCAGCCTAGCTACACTTACGCTTCTTTGACTCATTGACAGCATGAATGTTTGCAATGTGCTATTTGCTTCACTCGTACGTTGCTTTGGACAAAAGCATCTGCGAAACATGAAATATGATTTAATAGAGTGACATGCATAGTATGAGAGATATGAGCAAAAACAATCTCCTCTTTGTGGGAAAAATGAATTGCTGGATCTCAGGATGATACAGCACCTACTCCATTGTGGTGACCAAGCGACATTATAAGCAGTTTAAAACATATGAATGAACTGTGACATTACAGACAAACAGAAAGGAACCACCGGAGTACTTTGGCTTGTTGTTGTGTCCATGGCCTCGTAATAATAATATCTTCAAGGGCTCAATGGTAAAATTAATCTACCAACTGTGGGATTTGAACCAGTGTCCTTCCAATCAAAAGAACTGCGTTCAAGCCCATTGAGCCACACACTGTCCCCAAGCTGTTGGCTGAGGAGTATGTCACTCATGTCCCTTAAACTGGAAAATAAACAGTAACCGCAACAAATATCATAATGATGATAATAATGATAAAATAATCATAAGGAGGAGGAGAAGAAGGAAGAGAAGAATTGAAGGTTTCTATTCAGAAGGACTGGGTGGCACAGGGGATCCCATGGACATACCTGAAAAGCCTCTATGAGCAAAAACAATGACCTCCACCCACATCCTTACAGACGCTCTGTAGACAGCCTAGACTGACCAGCCTGGACTCACAAACCCGCTGCCTCGTGGTGCGGGAGACCGAGGGGCGACATCGCGCAGCAGTGACAAGGGCCTTCTGTCAATCTGAGGACATGTCTCATCATGAAAAATAAATACGTAAATTATTTTAAAATGGACTGAACAATTGTGTGATGGATGTTGCCGTCCAAAGCACCCACGTGTGCTGGGAAGGTGACGTTGGCAGTGGCAGCGGTAGTGGTTGAGGGAAGGGGGTGACTGTCACTAGAATGTTACAGAAAGCTCCTGTCTCCAGTTCCCTCCCAGGGGATGCGGCCGCTCCCAGCCCCGGCGAATCCGGGCCAGCCTTCGGGTCAGGCATGGGAGCAGCAGCGTTGCTTTGGCTGACAGGGCCAGCAGGGGGAGCACCGAGGCCAGGATAAAGGAAGGCGGGGTGTACCACACATAGCAGCCCGGCTCTGCCCACTTCTTCCAGCCAAACACCAGTGCGTGGGCTGTACAGAGCAGCAGGGCGCAGTATCCCAGAGTCCTCTGCAGGGAAAAGCAGCATACTTTGTAGGAATTACTGAATAAGTTAACCTGCAGTGACCTTCAGCACATTCTGACAGACGGCTTTATGGCCCCAGATCTGCTGCAGAGCCAGGCAGGATTAACAGATGACCTATCAAGACCAGCTGGGCAGGCATAATACAATAAGCCCTGAGATTTTTGTTCCCATCCACCTTATGCTGCTGCTGTACCATGCCAAGACACTGATCTCCTGTATCATGTGTTAAAACTCCATCTCCTTATTTGTGATAGATTCACGCAGATGGCTGTCTATCCCTCTCCTGTGCCAGTTATCTGGGCTTGATTTCAGGTCTAGAGTGTGATGGCTCCTTACCTGGATGCACTGCAACTCAGTCCATGTGAGGGAGCTGCTGACGGACGGAATGGAGCAGACAGCCACAGCGACCAAAGCGGCCAGGCCCAGCACGCCCAGGGAGATGTAGACCTCCATCCGCCAGACATCATCCTCCACCCACGCATCCTCCCTGTTTTGCTGCACCTGCAAGAGGTGCCCAGGTTTTTGCACTGCTGATAGACTCCTCCCCTCTAACAGACAACTCCCCCAACTATATCCCCGCCCCTTATGAGAGACATCACATCTGCTGATAGGCTACTCCCTTTTTAAAGGAACCACCTCTAAGAATAAGCCCCTCCCCCGCAATTAAGCTCCTACCTGCTGATAGGCCCAGTTGAGCAGCTTGTATCTGTAAGAACGCCTCATTGGGTAGGAGAGGCTGTAGATGGCGTGCAGTGAGGCTAGGAAGAAGGACAGGAGGCCCAGCTGCTTCCTCATAGAGAGCCAGCGCTCCAGCCAGCCCGGGAAACGGCTGTACTTTGTGCCTTATAGACAAGAGGCAAAGTGGATCAACACCAGGAGATACAACCGAGAGAAAGTGAAGAGCTTTCAGAGGAGATGACAGCTAGCAGGACACACGGAGGACAGCCTTTGCTTTCAGGACCGTACTGTCAACTTGTAAAACTCAGCTCGACTGGTCTTATGGGCTTAAGTATCAATTCCTGACAGTCTGTGTTGACATTTATGTGTCTGTTTCGTGTAACTCCTGCATCTACCACAGAGAAGCTGATAAATAAAAGCAGCTGTCTAATGCCTAAAGTTTTCCTCTGGTTTCCTGTGTCAGCGCTGTGTGTTTGTCTATTTGTGTATTTATATAGATTCTCTTTAAGGTATTTATGTGTATATATGCTTTGTGTAGCTGTGTGTATATTGATGTGTATCTGTGTTTGTCTGCCTGTGTGTATGCATGCACATTTCCGGGACACACCTCGGTGTAGCTGCAATCCTGCAGCCAGCAGGCCAGGGATGTACACCAGAGCCAGCAGGGTGATGGAGGTCCAGGGCAGGGCCCTGTTCACCACCAGAACTGGTGTCTTGTAGAAGTCCCTCCTGCCCAGAGAGACTGAGGGCTGCACGACATCCCGCAGGAAGGAGTACAGGAAGGTGAACGCCCATACGATGGCTGCCAGCTTGAGGGGAAGGCGCCACTGGGGGAAGAGGGGGCAGGCCTCCAGTCTGGCGCTGACAGGGAACTCAAACTCCTCCAAGGGGGGTGGGAAGGCTCTCATCCCGCTTTCCACAGCCTCCTTGCTTCTGTCGACCTCCTGGAGGAACTATGGTTTGGGGCGGGGGGGGGGGGTGGATTCCACTAATGTGATAAAGCAGATTCATCGTAGGAGTTTGCTGCTAGGCTTCTAAAACAATACCCTACCCTACTCACTTCACCCTCCTGATCTAACAGCACATACAGTACACACATCAACAGACATCTATGATCTTGTGGCGGGGGGGCAGGTGATAGGGGGATGTTGCCGATTGGTCAGCTCAGCCATACCCGTGAGGCAGATTGGATGGCTGTCCCACCTCCATCCACATGCTGTAATCAGGAGAAACTACAGCTTACACAGAAGTTTACAGTGAACTAAATCTGGGACTGAATCCTTATTCTTGGAAACAGTTTTTTTAAAACCTCTCGTTCTGTTGCTGTCCTTTCCAAATAAGTGAAAATCTGTACTTTTTTAAGCACTGAAGTAGCGCAGTGGCCTTCAGAGTGTTTCCTTCACCTCTGTTTGTGTGGAATCTGTGTGCTTTAGGTGAGCTGGTACCCCTGGACTGCTCACAGTGTGTGTTTGTGTGAATGAATGGGCAACTTGCAGCTGATTCCCATACCAGGTGACTCATGCTCCTTGTACTTCCTGGGATAGACTCATTGTAACCCTGTGCTGGATCAGTAAATATGGAAACTGGATAAATAAATAATGTGGAAGCCAGGAGAGGCAGGTTTAACCATAGGCAGGTCTAGACATGGGTTCATTTTGGACCTTGCAGCAGTTTCATTTCATACACCAAAACATAGCCTACTTGAAGTTAAATTAAATGACCCATCCGAGAACTATGTGTTACATCAGTCTGGGAAATGTGAGTCACAACAAACTGTAAGTGTCCGTTACTGCCCTATGATTTCGTTTGCATTTGTTTTTTTCCCCATTTCGTTAAAAAATGTTCCGAAAACACGGGGTACCGCGCTGCCTTCCTGTTGACCGGAACCGACTTCGGGCAGTCCACTCGGCGAGGCTCCAGACTCTCCATCCATGGCTCCGGGAGAGAGGGACAAGAATCTAACTATCAAAAATGAGAGGGGGGAGGGTAATACGAGTTTCATTTGGACGAGCTCCACCTGAGGCGATGTGTGTGTGTGTGGTTGTGTGTGTGTGTGTGTGTGTGTGTGTGTGTGGGCGGGGGGCGGGTGGGTTCCAATAACTTTGGATTTCTTAGTTAGCAGAACAAGCCCATGTTTTCCTTTGAACCTGGATCCACGCGGCGTGGCATCAAGACAAACTCTGAACGTGTTACTTAAAGTGATACTTTTTATGTATATTACAAATAATTATACTTAATCATATTACCGTTCTGATTTCATTCATTCATTCATTCATTCATTAGAACCTAAGAAGCAGAATGAGAATCCTGCTTAAAGCAGAAGACATAACGTAGCATGATTTATTGTAATATAAATATTATAAAGATAAAAACTAATACAGTTTTTCATGACCAGTCATGCCAGGAAGCAATTTCCCTAGCAAATTATACGTTCGGTTACAGCTATGACTCCAAACATTTAACAAGCAACTTTAACCTACTTTTTTACCAGCTTAACTTACTGCGCTTTCAGGTCATCGGTGCACCGGCACTGACCGCGCGGCTGTCCTTACTGGTCAAGGACAGGGGGGTAAAAGTGACAGCGTAGAAAGGGACAGTATAAAACGTACGATTGCGAGACGCAGCGGCTCTCCGACACACTATCGCGTTTCAGCGTCGGTGCCCAAAGTGCCACATAAAATCTGAGGGGACGTAAAAAGGTCCTGCCCACAGTGCCCCTGCTACCAATAGCAACGCCGCAATATCGACGACATACGCGGTCGCCCATCCAATCGGAGCGGCCGGTTGACGTCGTCAATGTAAAGCAGGGCGACTTGGTAACTGTGCGAGTTTATCTGAGGGTCGTATGGGACGGGGCAATGTCTGGGATGCGAGCGTAAGTGTACTAAAAGGGAAAGGAAGGCAATACCCGTGTGCCAAGAGCTGGTTGTTAGTCCGTGTCAGAACAAATCTGACGGATAATCTGTCATAATGTACGCTGTTATATTTAAAACTCACGTAGGCCTGTAATTTAACACAAGTAGAAGCCTTTCAACAAAAGTAGAAATGTCCACCTTCTATATGTATCCCTTTTTGTCGAACCGATCTCTGAGACGAGATTACAACACTTTTTAAATAATTAATCCTCCTGGTGAAGGAGAAGTGGAAGGATGACTTTCTACTACCGACAGGATTTAAATCTGAAAACCTATAGGCAAAGAATCAGACTGTGAGATTGTGAATGGACATTTGAATGACTCAGATCGTCCCGGGTTTTGATCCCTGACAGCCAGGGGCGAAAACAGCCCGGGACTTTGTCACTGACCGGGGGGGAGGGGGTACTCTTAGTATATTTTGCCGATCACGATCAACCGGTTGGCTACCAATGAAATAAATGATTATCCATGAATAATCTACTGCAACCGAGATGGTTTGCACTCTATATAATGCTGGGGTAGGGGAAAAAAGAGCGGCTCTCACAAGACCGACCCATCGGGAAAATTCCCAAACTTCCTGACGTTTAACTGTGAAAGATATTGATCTGAGTATGTATTCAATGATAAAACTTAATTCGATTCCCATCCCCCACACACACACTTGGGCTAGCATCATGCCTGAGCTGATTTTAATGCCGCTGTTTAATCGGCAGGGTCAAAGTAAGTTCTGGATTGGTTCACAAGAAAAAAAAACACTACCTTCCACTAGGTGGCATTCACGTACAAAGAAATAATTTGGTATCTGTTTAATATTTACTTTGAATTCTTGCCTTGTGAATTCTTGCCCATCTATCTATATATCTATCGTTGTCTTATCTGTCTGATCTATCCTATTTAATCTTTCCTATCCTATCTAATCGTCATCATGTAATCTATTTTGGTTACATAATTAGATTGTATTAGTACCTTCTGCAGCATCCTACATGAAGAGATCCTGCTCTTTGACTTCTGTTGCGTGTCTCTGTCGCCATCTAGCTGCAGTCGACCAACACGCACTTCATCGCGGCCAATCACACCACACCCGTGAAGAAGTTCGTGCATGATCTCAGTTTCCGGCCGGTGCCCCACGATCTCTACACGCGCTGCCGCGTTTCGGTGTGCTGCCTGCCTCCTTAGAGGTTAAAGTTCATGGGGTGTGAAAGTCATAATCTGAACTTCGGAGCAGATTGGGTTTCATGCGTTACAAGTTATCAGTTGAGAATGGAAAAAAGAAAAACTACCTCGCTGGTGGCTGGAGCACATGAGAGATGAAAGTATGTTAGTTTGAGGCCCAGAGCAGGGAAAGACCCAATGACCAGTTTTCTGAAAATCATCTCAAACATAAGTCCATCTAAATTTCTTAGGATGAACAGTAGTTATAAACAGTATTGGCTAGAGTGGAGTGATGTAATGCACAACTTGTGTGTTAAAGGAATGAGGCTTCTCTCTGCAGGCGTTTTCCGTCACTGAGACCTTTTATCAGGGCACCAATTACTGCAACGTTTATAATCTGATGGAAGGTCAGACCCCATTTCTGTTTAGGGGTGCTTAACACCGTTGGGTGTTTCATGGAGACAACAGGTATGTAATTCCACAATGTGTGGAACTATGCTGTACTGTAATACTGTAATATTGTATACTTACTGCAATGCTTCATATTACAGTATTCACTTGCATTTTATAGTATACAGTAGATTTATACAGTTATATTCTGTCCATATACTGTAGCACACGCATATGTTTGCATACTTACAGTGTGTGTATATATAATTTATATATATATATGTGTGTGTGTGTTTGTGTTACAGTATATGTAACTTTGTGCTGTTGAAATTGATATATACCATACAGAAAAAGTACAACCTTCACAAAACCTTAGCCGTAGATTACACTGGAAAATATCTACAGAGTGCACTGTTCTATTGACACCATGGTTAAGAATGTTGACCATCTTGATCGTGAATGATGATGCAAGGACCTGTCATTCTGGTGGCCCTGACAAGTTCATTGGCATAAATATTTATTATGAGGGATAAACTAAGGATTTTGAGGAAGTTCCAGGCTTTTGCAGGTAATCCACCCATGTGGTGCTGTTTGTACAAATTGTTTCGAGAAATGCAATGATTGTTTTGTAAATTTTAAGGATGACTCAAGAAATGTACCAAAGTGACTCAGAAAAACTGTAATTCAGTATCCATTGTCTTGTACGTTACGTGCCTGCATTAAAACAAGAAAAGAAACACTATACTAACTGTAGTTATCTGAACCATATAAACACACTTTTAAAAATCTATGAAGTGGAATAGAAATGTAATGTAAAAAATGCAACAAAAATGCCTCAATAAATAATGTTTATAGTTATTGCACTGGAAGCATCAAGACAAATATATTGATTAATGGTGTCATTTATGTTTATTAATTTATTCATAAATAAACAGGTTAATATAGTTAATGATCTTGTTAATATAGGTCATGCCTAATCCGTTACACAATTTTAGAATGTGTAAAGAGGGCGTCTCCGCTCTGTCTCTTTATGCATCAAGGACTCCGTGGTCTTTTTGCATTTGAAAAGAATAACTGGCTTGTTTCGTACAGCACTGATCCGCAGTCACACGCAATGCACATCACTGCTAATAGAGCCCCTTGCAACCATAGAATTGGGGGTGGGTGGGTATATCCCTGCATTGTTCTTTCTGACACATAAACCAGTTTTCTTCTTTAAAAGTGCCAGAGTCGGGGCCGCACGAATTGCTTTTATTAGGACAGCAATATGCTTGGCGGGGCCTGGACATCCATCACGGAGCGAGTCCCTCTGATCATAAGCAGACCTCAGGCAACGGCTCTCGTGGATAGTACGGTCTCCCTGGTGGGGTTATTCCATGGACGGCCACTAGATGGTAGGCCTTTATTATCAAAATTCACTTAAAAATGCTTGTTTTTTGGCGGTAATTTTTAATACCCTAGGGGAAACCAGGATTTAAAAAATTGTTGTATTGAATTATTTATTAATGGCCAACGCACAGCACAGGCATGCTGATAACAGCTTGTGTAGGCCTAACAAATTCATTTAGTTTTGGATAATTTAATTTGATTCCAATCCAAAAAAAAAGGATAGTAAGATTTGACCCCCTTTTGCCTTGTGACTAGCGTGTAAAGGGTGCCGAAGCAGGTGCGAGGATGGATAGTGGGTCGAGGTCCGGGGCAGAGCGGCGCCGTCCGTCATCCGCACTGGGTTGCGCAAAGCGGCCCCTCGGACAGCAGCGCTTTGAAATGCCACGGAGAGTTTAGCCATTCCATTAAGCTGTGGAATATTGCGGGGATTTTTCATCTTTATGGCGCCATTAGGATACTGCTCGTTTCAGATATTACACCTGAAGGGCGCAAGGTTCCCGCTTCTCAAAGTTTAATAAAACAGAATGACGGACTGAACTGCCACGCGCGATTGACGGGGAACCCAGTTGCCACCCGACTCTTTTACGGTGTTAATTTAATAATAATAACAACAACAACAATAATAATAATAATAATAATAATTATTATTATTATTATTATTATTGTTATTATTATACGCTTTGCTCTCCGTATATTCGTGCATTTCCCGCTTACCCATTCATATCCACATTCCCGGAAGCACCCAATCACAGGACCTGGGATGTTTTTGCAACATTTTCTATCGCCAGTATTAGCTCTGAAATAGTTAAATTGCTACAAAGAGAAAGTGCTGATCCGGACAACGTCCTGACGGTTCCAATAGGCTTTTTAACAGTAGGTATATGTCTCCCACAAGCCTCGACCAATTCTTGCTCCGGCACCCTTTACATGCTGGTCAAAGGGGGTCATATCATTTTTATGTTCTTGTTGTTTTTGGTCAGATTTTGTTGTTCACACAAGCATACACACGTGGCAATTTCACATGGGATCCCAGTCAGAAGCCCATGCAGTGCACCCTCCACAGCTCGTGCCCTTCTCTCATTTCCATGACATTTTGCCATTGATGAAAGGCTGTAACACCCTAGAACCAATTAAAGCCCCCCCAAGCCCCCACCCACAACCCCCCAGAGCACTGAGATACCAAATTGATGTGGGCTGAAAGATAGCAATTAGCAGCACTGTACTGAACAATATTGAAAGATGAACAATAACCCACAATAAATCATTCTAAGGCATACACTAGCTGCGGCCTTTCAAGGACATATATAATATGTAATCTGAACTAAACCCTTCCGGAAGTGACCAGCCCCCGTCCCCCAACAATCTAATTCCACTCTTTGTGTTGCTGCTTTGCCATCTGAACCTCAGGAGACAGGCACAGCTCTAATCACATGATGAGGTGCGTGATCAGGAACCCGATGCAAAGGTCCTCAATGTCCGACGTTCCTCTTGCCTCTAAGGTGACCCCTGAACCATCTATGACGATCTGTCAGCAATGGTTCACCATATTTTTATTTCTCATGTGAATTAATACATTTCAAGCGTAATTATCATTGTAGCCTGTGTGGGGCAATGATGAGCAAGCCAACAAATGCTTGTTGTGTCCTCAGTACAAAACCATTTGGGCCAGGCCAGAGTTCATCGTGATGGACTAGGGCTCTCTCAGCACGAAGTTGCTGTGACAGTCCAGAATTTCATCTTGTTAATGAACTGACCTGATGCTGATGTCAATCCATGTAGAGCAGAGCCATTTGTGTGGAGAAGAAGAGGATGAAGGGGATTCTGTTAGATTGACTGAAGAAACAGATTTATCACCCCCAGAGTTAGCATGACATCAATAAATTACAGCAATAATAAATAAAGATACTTCGTATGGTCAAATTATTAATTACTCAGAGTCCACGATGTGCCCTGTTCTCCTGGGTCGGTGCTGCCTTGTAATGGATGGAAGAATGGATGGATGGATTATACATGGGGAAAGTCATAACATTGTCACGACGGTGGGGCTGACACAGGCAAGCAGGAAGGCAGACGATCCACGCACGACTCAAAAGACAACAGTGGGGTTTATTGGGGAACGAACACACTGGAGAAACTCTAAACCTGAAGGACCACATGGGGTCCAAAGGAATAAACAGCACAAGTAGGAAGCAGGACCATGGAAACCGGGGTAGCACAATCAAACAGAGAATACAAGCACATCCACAAGCACAATGACCGACCAGAAATTGAACTGAGGTAGGCACTTAAATATATCAGGATGAACTAGGAGCAGGTGTGGAACATGACCAGGGGACCAATGAACACAACATTAGGGAAACGACCGTCAGGTGGAGAGACTAAACTACCAACGAGACAATTAACGAGACATGAAACAGCAGGATGGCCAGCGACACCTGCTGGCCTACCAGAGAAAAGACATGGGGAGCACAACCAGACCGGTGCTGACCCTGACACATATTGTCCCCTTTTCATTAATGTAAAAAAAATCCCCTAGTGCACTGTACAAAGATCACGTGCCATATACAACAATAATATTTACTTATAAGTGTAAATGATAACTATCATGTCTAATATAATAAATTCAGTGCAGGTGGGGGCCTGGTACTGGAGTGCCACAACCCACCAGCCCCCACACCCCTATTACTACCACCTGTGGCAGTATAATGAAAAACCTCCAGTGTGCGATTTCATTCAGGTCAGAAGGTAATGGCTGCTGAAACCATAATTATACTCAGATATTAATTTGGCAAAAGGCCGGGACATGAATCATCACCCCCCCCATGCCCCCCCGCACTGTAATCTTTATATTTCTATTGCTGTCATGTCGAACATATTAAAGTGACTAATAATTGTAATTTTTGTACAAAGTGGCGCTGGTTCCTGGCTTCAAAAAAAGCACACATCATGTGTATTCATTGGGGGTGGGGGGCACCATCTGTTTTTGTACTTGTGTTGGAAAATGTTGGGAGCTTAAAGGTGGGGTGTTTAGGGAAGCATTCACAAGGAGACTGATAACATGTCTGTGTCCATCTGCCGTAGGAAATGTGGAGAGTGTATCCACACACCAGAGGCAAGTGGTCAATGGTGTCAAGATCTGTCTCTGTCAATCCCGTTCTCTTCCCATTTGGCCAGCAGAGGTCTCTGCTGCCCATCCTTTTTCCTCCCCTTTTGTTCTTGATCACCCTCACCTGTTCCTGGTTCCATGTAATTCCTAGTGTTTGGCTTGTTGTTAATGAATCACACCTGATCCTTATTATCCAGGTATATATATATATATATATATATATATATTATTTACCTGTGCTCTGTTCCTTAGATAGGTAATTGTTAGTGTTGGTGCTATGTGTTAATTCCCACTCGTGATTTCTTAGTGTTCCACAACAGTCTTACCCAAACTGCCCCTCATGTTTAGGTTAGCCCAAGTCCCTATTGGTTATTCCTTCCTGCCTTTTGTTTTAACCCCTTGTGGTCTTTTTGTTTCTCTTTAAGTGTGTATTTAGTTTTGAAATAAAGTCCCCTTCAGTTTGTTAAAAGGTTGTGTTTAGACTGTCTCTCTTTCACCGCATTTAGTTGTAACAAACGAAGGCCAGAGCTTCTGGTACCACATACAGCTTTGGCACAGTTTTTGCGTCTACAGTATTATAGTTTTGAATTTTTAATTTAGATTTCATTTTAACATTATTTTCAGTCTTCATTTTTTAGTCCATTTTAGTTTTTGCCGGTGTAGTTTTATTAGTTTTTTTATGTTAAAGATATATTTGTATTTAGATTTTATATATTGTAGTTTCATCTTAAGCTTTAGCAATTTTAGCGGAGAGTCAATTTGCACCCATTGAAAATAGTCATACAGCATTTATTCAGCTATATACACCGAGCCTCCTCAGTCTCTGCCCACTGGCTCCACAAAAATTTAAACACTGCGTTTCTCACATGGTTGTAAGTCTCTTAAAGGCTGAAGGCACCAAAGTAGGATACTAATATAAAAGGTAGGGTACATTAAACACAAAATGTGTCCTTGTTCTAGCAATAGTAAGCTAGGGAAAGGAACATAGTAATCTTGCTAACGAGTGTTAGCACTAGCTACAGGCCATGACATTTTCACAATGTGGGAGAATACCCCTCATATGTGTGGCATGTGGTGATGAATTTTTGATTTTCGGGGGGGGTGCAATAAAAAAAAAAACTGTCCGGATTCAATAACATTAGCCATGGAATTTTTAGTGGAATCCACTTCCCTCTTTCTCTTTACATTGGGTATCAACCCAAATAGCATTGTTGACTACTGACACCTGGGAGCAAAGAGCATCCACTTAATTTTATTTATAGGGATAGACTGAAAGTTGTATGACTGTTTTAAGGGTGCTTGGAGTATTTTACATGAATACACAGTGTGCATTATTCAGTAATGTCCTTAAAATGGGCAAAACATCTTCCAGGTATTATAAATGGTAATAAGAGAAGAAATCATTAATTTCAAATCACACAGTTATGAAAATGTTTTCCTATAGTTTTAGTTAATAACAATAATGGTCTACAGTGTGTGTATGTTAATCCTCAGCAGGGTCAAAGGTCAATGTTAGCATGCTTTCAGGTTTGTGTTACACTTTGTGCATTTGCCTGTTCCATGTGAGCAGCCTACAACAAATACTTCCTGTTCTGGTCATGTGACTTCCTGTTTGCTTGTGCCATCGTTTCGCAAAGGCTCCACCAACGTGGTTTGAGGGAGTCTTGTCTATGCAGCGACATCTGTCAGCACGATAAATTGGCCCTTCGGGAAGGTCCATGCCCAACAAGGGGAGCATTCTCTGAAACAGGGCTCACATAAATCACCGTGACGGATACAGTGGCGAGCCATGGCGCTGGCTAATAAAGGGAGAAAAGAAACAGATATTCAATAGGTATAGCCATTTCTGATCAGTGGTGAGGATTCTCTGGCCAGAGTGTAATGTTTTCATATCAGGTACACCAATCAGCATCGCCAGGAGACAACTAGACGGCTAGATGATAGGCCTATATGTACATTACCCATTAACCTCCAGCACACAGGCCCCACCCTGTACAAAACAGCAGTTAAAGGATTCTGCATGGCTTTCCTGTGGAGAGTCGGACTTGCACCGAATCAACATGCAGTGGATCAATAGGGCAAGAATGGAACGGCTGCCAACCTGTACTTGGGCGCCCAGTCATTTCCCGGCAGCAGTTAGAATTAACTACAGGTCACACGCAACCTGCCCATTAAGAAAGCATAAACGCATAAGTCATCCCCTGGTCCACATACAGTGCATCCGGAAAGTATTCACAGCGCCTCACTTTTTCCACCTTTTGTTATATTACAGCATTATTATAAATTGGATTTAACTCATTTTTCCCTCAAAATTCTACACACAATACCCCATAATGACAAAGTGAAAAAAGTTTGCTTGAAATTTTGGCAAATGTATTAAAAATAAAAAACAAAAAATATTACATGTACATAAGTTTTCACGGCCTTTGCCATGACAATCAAAATTGAGCTCAGGTGCATCCTGATCCCACTGATCATCCTTCGGATGTTTCTATGACTTGATTGGAGTCCACCTGTGGTAAGTTCAGGTAATTGGACATGATTTGGAAAGGCACACACCTGTCCATGTAAGGTTCCATAGTTGACTGTGCATGTCAGAGCATAAACCAAGCCATGAAGTCCAAGGAATTGTCTGTAGACCTCCAAGATAGGAGGCACAGATCTGGGGAACGGTACAGAAAAACTTCTGCAGCATTGAAGGTCCCAATGAGCACAGTGGCCTCCATCATCTGTAAATGGAAGAAGTTTGGAACCACCAAGACTCTTCCTAGAGCTGGCCACCCAGCTAATCTGAGTGATCTGGGTAGAAGGGCCTTAGTCAGGGAGGTGACCATCTCTGACAAAGCTCCAGCATTGCTCTGTGGAGAGAGGAGAACCTTCCAGAAAGACAACCATCTCTGCAGCACTCCACCAATCAGGCCTGTATGATAGAGTGGCCAGACGAAAGCCATTCCCCAGTAAAAGGTACATGACAGCTGGCCTGAATTTGCCAAAATGTACCTGAAGGACTCTTAGACCATGAGAAACAAAACTCTCTGGTCTGAAGAAACAAAGATTGAACTCTTTGGCCTGAATGGTCTGGAGGAAAGCAGGCACCGCTCATCACCTGGTAAACACCATCCCTACAGTGAAGCATGGTGGTGGCAGCATCATGCTGTGGGGATGTTTTTCGGCAGCGGGAACTGGGAGACTAGTCAGGGTCGAGGGAAAGATGAATGCAGCGATATACAGAGACATCCTTGCTGATAACCTGCTCCAGAGCACTCTGGACCTCGGAATGGGGCAAAGGTTCACCTTCTAACAGGACGACGACCCTAAGCACACAGCCAAGATAACAAAGGAGTGGCTTCGGGACAACTCTGTGAATGTCCTTGAGTGGCCCAGCCAGAGCCCAAACCTGAACCAGATTGAACATCTCTGGAGAGATCTGAAAATGGTTGTGCACCAAAACTCCCCATCCGACCTGATGGAGCTTGAGAGGTTCTGCAAAGAAGAATGGGAGAAACTGTGCACAAATAGGTGTGCCAAGCTTGTAGCATCATACTCAAAAAGACTAGAGGCTGTAATTGCTGCCAAAGGTGCTTCAACAAAGTACTGAGCAAAGGCCATGAATATTTATGTACATGTTATATTTGGGTTTTTTATTTTTAATAAATATGCAAAAATTTCAAGCAAACTTTTTTCACTTTGTCATTATGGGATATTGTGTGTAGAATTCTGAGGTAAAAATGAATTTAATCCATTTTGGAATAAGGCTGTAACATAAGAAAATGTGGAAAAAGTGAAGCACTGTGAATACTTTCCGGATGCACTGTATGAGGTGTTTGTTATTTATTTGTCCTGTTTGTTAATTTGTATTTTATTTGTTAAGGTTAGTCAACTCTGAAACATTCCTTTGCTTTGCGTTCAACCAGTGAAAACACAGAGGTCAGCGTTTTATACAGACAGATGTCCTGCCCAGAGGTCTGATCCCCCCCCCATTAAGGTGCAAACGCCTGGGCCCCGCCCACCAAACGATCTGTCAGTCCTCCTTGGCGATGTCATCCCTCACTTGCCAATCCCCATGCACCACACGCGCGGGAACACGCACGCACACACACAGACACAAAAGGAGTTTCACTCACGGATTGATTTTTTTTTCATGGGCCTGGGAGGGGTGTTATTCAGGTAAGGATGGTATTGCTGTTCACAGTAAAATTATGGTGTGAGTGCAGAATGGGGGGTGGGGTGAGGTGGGGGGGTATGTACGATTGGCTGGGGGGGGCAGAAAGGATGGATATAGGAGTAGGTGTACAGGATGTATTGCTACTGCCAGACAGGTGTGTCTCTGTACTTAATCATATAGACCTGGTTGAGTATGGTTGGGGGGGGGGGCTCACTTCTCCACCATAGGTGTCATAAATGGGGGGGGTGGCTGGTGTGAAAGGCCAGTGAGCAAGTATGGGGTGGGGTGCAACAGGGGGAACATGAGCCCAATTACCCCAAAGTGTCCCTGAATGAAGAAAGGAATATGTGTATGTATGTATATGTGTGTGTGTGTGTGTGTGTGTGTGTGTGTGTGTGTATATGCAACATAACAATCGTGACTCCTGAACTAAATGCCATGCCATCTATATCCCAATCTCCACAGTCCGCCAGGAATCCAACCGCTTTCAAATCACTCAAAACAGGAGACCGCTGCTCCTCTTTTCACTGACATCTCATGGATTCCGCAAAGATACCCTTTAGAAACTGATGGGCAGTGTCAACGCGCAGAGAGGAACATTCCGGATGCACACGGCGGTGGTGACTTCAGGTCCATGTACCGTGAGCTGCGGACTGTCACGGTCTAAGGGAGTTCTTTTCATGTCCATGCGGGTTTCCTCTGGGAGGGACACCCTGCCTGTGTGTTTTATCCCAGGCAAGCCTCCCGCTCCCGACCAGCGGTTACTCACAAAGCACAAACGTATCCCGCGGCAGCCTCTTAACCGCAGCCCCACGCCTGATACATATTCTAAGGAACTTTCAGCATTAAACACATAAGAATAAGAAATGTTGGGGAGATGAACTGGTCAGAAACGTAATTTCTCCGGCCAGCTCAGACCCTATTAGAAGCATGGAGATAGCGCTGAGACGGCGTTTAAATTGGCGCCGGGTGAGTGGGATGAGCCGCTGACATTTATTGGAGCTGGGGGACCGGCAGCGTTGTCAGCGACCGGGCGACACGGCGGCGCGGACCTGAAGCCTTGTGTGAAGCCTCAGTCATTAAAGGATAGACGGACTGTCGTCTTTCCGTTGCTCTCCCACCGGAAAAGAAAGATCACCAGCCGGGAGAGGAGGAGTGTTTTATAGGGGAAAAAAGCGTTGACCACGCAATCGCAGCAATCTGTCCGAATTCACAGGGAGCCGTGACATTTCCCTGAAAGCGTGCATATCGCACATCTGGCTGCACCGAAACGCCTCCTTCACGCCTTTCTCTTCTCCCCGGTCTTCAGGGGCATCGGTAAAAATAGTCTTTTCAGCTTTTTGTATGTTTCAGCCACTGTGGGCTCAGATAAACTCTAGTAAAATAAGAGAGAAACAGCCATCGGCACAATGTATAAAATACCTTAACTAGAGTTCTAGCGATGAATAAATAGGTTTATATAGTCTGTATATTCGCCCAATAACATTTGATTTGTTTGCTGGTTGTACTCATTCACTCATATTGTTGTTATATTATATATTAATTGTATATATTACTTGTGGTAATAGGCCTACAACAACAACAGTAATAAACTTAATAATAATTCATTATCATTCAGAGAAAGACTGCAGGCGCCAAACGTGTTTTGTCCATTTTGTCCAATAAAAGTTTGGAAGGACGTAGATTAGATAACTGCACATTCGCATAATTAACATTCCCGGTTTCGATTACTCGTGGACTGGTCGTAAACAATTAAACAGGGATATTTTGGGAGCTTGCCGAAAGATGCAGAAACTCAGACGACGCGTAAGCCAAGAACAACACTAAAATGATTTGGGCCGCATAAAGTCATATAATATATAAATATTAGTTATACATAATATTTGTTGGTGGAAGTGCAAACTGTATCTTTGATATTAAAATTATTGGCTTGAGAACGCCGTGCATCTTTGCCTCGGCGACCAGCCTCACTCACGTAGCTGTCTCTGCGGCCGTGGGATCTCGCCTTTCTCTCAGTAACTTTTAAACTTTTCAGTTCCAGTAATTTTACATTTTTAATAATGAGTCCAAAACGTAGTGCATCCAAATGCGTACAGTAACTCTGTGCATACAGGGACATGACTTAGATGGTTTGTATATTATATAAAAAGTTCTTAAAATTAATAGGAAATGATAAGGTAATTTGACATGCAAAATGTACAGTACGGTACTGTTTGTTTAGAAATTGATAATAAATAGACTTTTTATGTTCGTTCAGGCTAGCAAACTGTTATGGGTTGAGGTTAGGGGTGCCCAAGTAGCCTATTATTCATGAATTTACGGAACGTAACCCTCGCGAATGTGAAGGGGTTACAGTATAAACAAACCAGCAGGGCCAAGGGGCAGGTGCACACCCGGAGATGGGGGTATCTGGCCGATGTGCATGTGGCCCAGCCAGTGCCAGTCAATTCTACAGGTGACATAGCTGGATGCCTAGGGTGCCAACTTCTGAGGGGGCTCCGACTTGCCAGCTAATTTCACTTTGCCTTGGATGGGGCCGTTAGCGGTGAGGCTCGCCTAGGCTCATCAGCTAGGATGCGGCAAAAGTGAGCATGGGTGAGCCACCCCACCCCAACCCTAACCACCTCTGAGGAACCTTGGTTATCGAAAAGTGGCAGTCAGAACCGCAGTTGTTCGGGGCAGGTGCTAAGGCACCCCCAGGCCCCCCGTATATACCTGTTAAAATGGTCTTGTTTATACTTTTATCCTATTTTGTTTACATAATGAATGCGTATGAAACGAACAAAGGACAAATGCAGCAGTGTGGTGCGGAGTGGTATGCAGGGTCCGGCTCCCAGCTCCGCACCCGGCACCTCACGAATGAGCTACACCGCATGGGAAATCACAAGCTTTACGTGTCAGTGTGATGAGATCGGGGACGCAGAATGCGTGGGGATCCAAGTCCTCGGACCTCCGCAAGGAGCCGGGGTTACGGACACTGACACCCCCCCCCCACCACACACACACTCCGACTTTGCCTTTATATATCCGTCCTTCTTGTGTTTGCTTTCGTCCAGACGGCGGAATTCCAAAATGGGAAGATGCTCTCATTAATTATTAAATCCGAAGGTGACATTTCGGTGTCGCTCCGCCGCATCTGGTTGGCAGTTTTTTCATAACATCCCCAAAAGCACCCCTACAGTTCTTTCAGCAGCGTTTATTAAAAGTAATCAAAGCTGATTTTCTTCACCATTACACCACTTTTCCAAGAACCTGCAGAGGTTGAACCCTCAGTGTAAACTGCCTTTTCCCAAAAAATGCGCTTTTCAGGCAGCTTAATTAAAAGTGCCCCTTACAGACCCACAAGTATTTCAGTAGCCTATCGGTTACAAATACATCTACAAATAATAGTCCTACTTGGTCGGTATTACTGTATTGCGGTTAAATAGGTGACGTTAAATGCGTTGAACGATATAATAAATATAAAGATAATGTAAAATAGAAAATACACAATCACTGCATTTCTGTTACTAATTATGCCGTAAATAATTCATAATAGTTTATATCTTTTATTAAATAAAACATTTGAAGCTGTATGACAACAAAGAAGGCAGGATTTGAGTGGGAGGATGTGTGAAATAAAAGATTGATCTGGGAGTGCCATTATTTCATACAGACTAAGAGTAACCAGATTATCTTTCGGTGCAGTCAGCCAAGAGGAAACCCATGACCTCAAGAGAGGGGCGGCAGATTTAATATTTTGCACACAAATAAAAGTACCGGAGAGCGTGAGTGGGGCACATTGAAGAAACCGAAAGTAATGTTTATGTAAATATGGTAATAACGCTTCATGAATATATGTAGCAGGTATGTTAGCTATATATACTTCACAGCAAGTGTTGATATATCCCTGGCATGTTTTGGCATGTTTTAATACAGATGACATTCATTTCCGTATCTGGAGTACTACTAATTATTTATAATAATGTACGATAATGACAGTGTGTTTTAAAGGTGTGTTGTATTCGCTAAAATGGTTTTAAAAAATATTACACAAGAAGGTTTAACCCAGAATGGAACCTAGATTGATATTGAATAAAATAAAATAAATAAATACAATGAAAATAATCTGTTTAAAACCAGTTGTATGATTCATTTTCATATTGAATGTATTTTAAACATATTATACCATAAATATTTTTTACTCAAGGACAGCTGTTATATATATTGATAAAGATACGAGAAACTTAATGTAATTTTTTAAAATGAATTATAATTTTTAGTAAATACCCCATAGGAGTAAATGAGAGGTGAAGAGGCGCAGAGCTGTGGGCAGCGACGGACCAGTAACCAAAACCGAGGAGAGAGAAACAAAAACAATGCAGCATCGATTGGTCGGCAAGCCGCACACGCGGGACCGCCCTGCCCCGCCGTTATCCCGCCGGGTGATTTGTCACTCCGACGGCCATTTGTCATGCCGTGAACGCGACCGGACACTTTGGAGAGGTTTAGCGGCGCTTTGTAATACATACAGAGACTCTGGGATCTCACAAGCTGCTCTGATCATGAGCTGCAGCTCCCAGTTTAGAGATGTGGGGTCTGACTGGCTCATAGAATTGGGACACTTGCGCCCTTGGTCAGCAGGTTGTGGGTGCTTAGCATCTGAATGAGACCTCTATTGGTAGTTTTAATCAAGAGGTTTAAATGTCCAGTATGGCCAGCATTTCACCTTCCCAGTTCCACAGGTTCCTTCATCCTCCTGCAGAAAAGTGTGGAAAACAGTCACAGGTTTTGACATGGCCAGCAGGTCAATCTCCAAGAGGAAGATCACTGCCAGGGTTGTTTATGATGAGTTCAAGCTCCTGCAGGTTCCCCAGGACCTCCTCTCACGGTGACCCCCCCCCAGGGACCCATAGCCCTTTCCTCACTTTGAGGAACACCCCACTTCCAACACCAATTAATATAATCTCTTGATCAAAGAAGATATTTGATTTAGGCTTTAGCTTTGAGGGTTAAGGTGATTGTTCTCATTAGGTCTGGGGGGCCTTGATTAACCCCCTTTTTTCCCTAGCATTAGTGAGTGAGGTGAGCTGTTGGTGGAGACCAGGGAGTTCTTGTCTGAGCCATACAGCTTATCTGCAGTGTAGAGCTCAAACTGAGACCTTTTTGCGTAAAAACAGACTCAAGATTCAACTAAGACACAATTTATATAAGTAATAAGCCGATTCAATACTAAAAGAGTCCTAAGGGGGGCGACCATGGCATCTTGGGAGTCATGTTAATATTGTTAATTGATGTCACCTGACCGTTGCTCCAGATACAATTGTATAAATCAGTCTATTCTGTGTTTTTTCTTCTACCAAACCCAGTCCTGGATCCTGAAATATTCAGCTGAGAAACACTTCATAAAAGTAATAAATAGATTCAATACTATTAGTGTCCCACATGGGCAACCATGTTACTTATATATTAACAATGTTCGTGATTTGTTGTGTCAGTTTTGTGCCTGTTTTTATGGTTCTGTGGATTAAATGGGCTGCAAGCATAAAAACTCAGCCAATCAGCGGCAAACTGCATAAAAGCTCAGCCAATCAGCGGCAAACTGCATAAAAACTCAGCCAGTCAGCGGCAAACTGCATAAAGACTCAGCCAATCAGCGGCAAACTTCAGCGGCACTTGTCTGAAAGAGCATCAGTGACACCAGTCCCAGGCATGGATACGTGGCCTTGGGGTGGGCGGGGGAGTCGGGGGGGGGGGCAATGCGGCGGCATTGTGTGTGGCTATCTCTTAGCATAGGGTGGGGGGGCGAGGCCCCAGCGGACCTAACAGACACCATATCGCCATACCATGCACAGATATTTCAGCACTGCCGGGAAAATGGACACTGAATACAAAGGAGACATGGACGACCCCCTCCTCCCCCATGCAAAAATAGAACAGGCACACTGTAGGGCATCACCCAGACCCATCTTCGTCTTTTCACAAAAACGGGGCAGCCGACATTGAAAGATAAACACGAGGAGGAGGGATCCTCCTGTAAAGGATTAAAAGGTGAAGAGGGAGGTGGGGGGGGGTCGATGCTGCTTCACCATGGGAAAGGCCCACTCCTGGTGGAGATTCAAATCCAATCACACAAACACACACATGCATAGAAAGTTTGACTTTGCTGAGGAATTTTAAGGCCTGAACACCAATGCATCCTGAAGGTATGAACTTTTCAATGTTTATATTCACTCAAAATGCACAAAAGCTCTAGTGCAGCTGTTCGAACAGAATGGCAAACGTCCCCTTTTGGGAGTCAAACCCATGACACCAAAAGCACCCCCCTATCCTGCCTGCTCATTGACTGCAGATCTATCAGTCTGGATTCGCTGTCAGAAGGCTTCAGCATCTCCATCCATTTTTTGAGTCTCAGACCCAGGTAGGATTTATGGCCCTGCCGCATGCCCCTGCTAGCTCCTCGAAGAGATGCTTTATGGGTAGAGTGGCACAAACAGGACACAGAGTCTGCTGGGAAGGGAGGGAGAGCTCACCCCCCAACACCAACATCACCCCAAAAACCTGATGTTTGCCTTTCCTCTCTTTATTCTGTACCTTTATCTCGAATGTGATTAAAAATGGGGCGGGCATCGGCATAAAGACAGAGGCAGCAGAGGGATATTCCCCCAGGGGCCCAGGGCCCCAGGGGCCCATGCTCCCTTTCACTTAAAGAGAAGTTATATAAATAAATCAGCTCCATGTAAATGATTAAAGTGAAACAATAATCTGTTTACCTTTCTAAATACAACGTAGGTAAATACATAATCTCCCAGCCCCAACACAACAACAACATAAAAAGATTATAGTTTTGACTACAAATTTGAAAAAGTAGATAGTCCGTTTTTCTATCTGCAGGGGGCGCTACTAATGTTCCTTGAGTTTAAGCTTAAGTTCGGCTAGACTTAAGCTAAAGCCCATCTCTGTTATTTCCACACTCCTTTCCGTAATTTTTGGCCAGTTTCTATATAGACGCGACACTGATTCGAGCCGTGCCCATTTGTGTATATAGGCTACGTCTGCGGTCATCGATCGATTGATCAGCTGATGAATTCACGGATCGATGGAGCACGGCAAAGCGGAGAACCGGACCCTTCCTGTTTAGAGGCTCAAAGGTTTAGCTAATTTTCACCGAGGACTCTCCCTAACCCCGCATAGGTCCCCAAAGGTAGACAGGTTTTATTAATCCCCACGAATGCAATCAATAATTCAGGGCCCCTCCCTGATTAGATGTTGGTTTTAGCACAATGGGATGATTGAGTGATCGTTTAAACCAGCCCACGGAGGTCACCCAGGGACCCCTCCCACCCAATCCCCGCTCCGTACCTGCCACTTCGGGTAATTATTTTGGGTGGGGCGAAAAAGGGGGGGAGCAGGAGACGCGATGCAAACTCCCTGGACGGGCTGGCAAAGTGGAGGGGGCGGTAAGGGGGTCCTGACCACATCCATCTTCGCGGCTGGGGAGTGCAAGCCTTTTAATTAATCGCCCGCAAATCTGCTTCGTCTTCCGAAAGGATAAAGTGTAATTGTACCGCAAATTAAAGCGCGTAATGAAACTCAATGTACAGCCCATTCATCACCACTAATAAGCGGGTTGCAAGCGTTTAGAGAAAACCTCTCGGTTTGTTTAAGAAAGGGCGACACAGAGGGAGACGGGAAACGTTTCTGCCGGGCATCTCGGCTCTGCTTGCCTAATGTTGTCTTTCTGCTTTTGGCTAAGCAATGCTGCTAAAAAGTTCTAGGAGGGGGCGGTATGACAGGCGGATGAGGACACGGAGCTGGGGCATTCAGAGGGCTGCCAGCTGCTCTCTGTGGCATGTGTAACTCCACCAATCTTAGGTCTTCTACAACTATATACTACGTATCTTTAAGGAGCTCACAGCGCACAATAATCAAAGAACTATAATAATAATAATAATAGAGAAACATTCTAAGATTATATATGGATACAATAATAATATAGACACATTCTACCATTAAAACCTAACTGCATGACCCCTTGGGGGAAACCCACGCAAACAACACACATAGAGCCAGGGGTGGGAATCGATACCCGGGGGTGTGAAGCTGCAGTGCTTCCCACTCAGTCTCCATAATGCTCTCCGTGTAATTTCTTGACGTTAAAACGCACCCACAAAAAGTCGTAGTTTCAACATGGGTATAGCGGTCTCGTTGGGTTTAAGTCTCGGGAAGGGGGTCTCGGTTTGAGGGGAGTAGTAAGCGGGTGAGATTTGATTGCCTCCAGCGCTGCGGCCGGCATGACAGCGTGGACGGATGGCTTCTCTCCCGTCGTCCAGGCGGAAAGTAATTTAGGAGCGCCGACCGAGGTGACAGGACTTCCTCTAATGGCTGACCGCAACCCGATTAGACTTTATTGTCTGTACAGAGCGCAGCAAGTAATCCGGTTTGAAGATGGAAAAAAAAGAGTTCCCACACGCTGCAAAGTCCACATTTTTTTGCCATCCTGGAAAATAAGGGAGAGACACTATAGGGCGGAGGGGGTATTTTTAAGCTGTCTGTGTGGTAGCCAGAGGCATCATATCGGCCGCCTACTAAATCGATTTGGGGGTAAATGGAGACGCAACAGAGCTGCTTCACACAACGCGCCCGAGCACGTGCTTCTAGCTTCTCTGCCTCCAGACTAGGAATAACAATTTACCGATGTGAGAAATCTATCATAAGGTAGCCAGACCTACTAGTGAATATATATATATATAGAGAGAGAGGCCTGTGTGTGTGTGTGTGTCTCAGAACATTTTGCAAGTGTCAGAATCTGAAATTCAATATAACCAGGAGACGTTTGTTGAGGCCACACATATTAAGGTTGGTAATTGCTCGAAACGGGATATAGCGCGTTAGAGGGGCTCAGTCTGGTTCCTACCGCAGCATATATCTATAGCGACATGTATCGGTTTTTGCTGGGCGATCAGGGTGTAGCCGAATTCCTGCTATTTTGGCTTTGTTAGAAAAATGCAATTGCGATGTGCAAATGATATCTTGTAGCTCTTAAACCATAGGAAGAATATTGATATAGGTATTTAACCTGTTTAGATATTAATTATGACACTTTAATGGCCATAAACCATAGGTAGCGTATTCTGATAACCTAGATACCCCCATCAGAACATACTACCATTAGTAATCAACCTGTTTAGATATTAAGTATGACACTTAAATGGCCATAAACCACAGGTGGCATATTTTGATTCGAGAACCATGCGGTGGTAGGAAGAATTTATGGGCGTGTAGCCACAACAAACTAATATGGCCATGCACATGCGCAGTAGCCTTTGGTAGGACGTTGCGATAGGTAGGATGAAATGACAGAACACCCGTTTTAAACGCTTAAATACAATGGGATTACTGATCAAGGAAAAGAATGAAATGGGAAATAAATAAACAAATTAAGTGAAAGCCAACACCGGATTGCTTTCATACGTCGACATGGACAAACAGTTAAAAGTTGTTCAAACGGATTTTGATCCATTAAATTTATTACATGTGTTAAACTGGAAATTGTACTTGCATTAAGTAAAGCAACTGCGGACAAACTTAACCAACCCCGTTAGATGTGAAATATCTTGCGTCTGAAAAACTTGTGAAAGACGAATTATTATTATTCTGGCCGAGGACGTTTTACGCGATTGATCAATTATGCTTTAAAATATATTACGAATAACATTTAACCTTTGATTGATGGATTGTTTTTTTTTTCGTGAACCCTAAGAAACAAATTATTTACAAAGGTTTATATCTATAAATATATGTATTATATAAATATTTATTTAAATAAAAATTTCTTTTAAAAAATCGGTGATAATTTCCTTAAAAACACTTTGCTCTTTCCAAGCAGGCCCATTCTCTCCTTTCTGTAATGTTAGCGTACCCAGGTGGGGCGGGGCTGCTGGGCAACCAGTTAACCTCGGACCCCCAGAGGTTTCTTTTTTTTTCTCCCGACTTGGGAGTTTTTGGTTCCTCTCCTCCATTGTGATCTGGCTTCCTTTCTTTAATTTCTTTGTCTTTCCTTGTCCATGTTTTTGAATTATTGTGGACAAATGATGTTGGAATGTATTACACTTATGTAAAGCGCCTTGGGGCGACTCTGTTGTGAAAGGCACTATATAGAAATAAATTGAATTGAATTCAATGTACTAACCGTGTTTTATCAGAAAGCCCAGCTGCACTGACACTGTATGCCACTAGAGGGCACAGAAATGCAGCTGTCCACAAAACGTAAGAACTAGCGGATCGCAGAAGGAATTGGAACATTACTCCGCGATTTTTCTGAAGTCAGCGGAGAAAGTAAAAAGAACATGTATATAAAAACATGCGAGCTGAGAAGTTTTAATGTATCTCGGCAAGAATAGCCGTCCAAGCTGCTTCTTCGCGTATGTAGATCTTTTAAATTCAGCAGATAGCTATGTGAATGAATCATGAATGAAGGTCTCAAAACAAGCAGCTCCAATTTTTATCTAGCTGTAAATAAGGCCAGAGTGGAGTGTACAAGCTATATAACACGCCGGCTTGGCCTGACAAGGCCTTGAGTGAAGTAAACAGGAGGGGCACAGACACTTAAGATGAGGTGTTTGTGCTGGAGTTTGTGACAAGAGAACATGCCTATTCTCTGAGAATTTATAGTTCAGAGGTAAGAGTCAAACAGTTAGCTATTATTACAATCCTTCACGGAAGTATGAGAATCTAAAAACATGGGGAAAGTGACTGAAACATCTATACTGCATTCCTGCTAGACCGAATACTCAGTCCAGGGCGTAGATTCGGGCACAGATCTTTGGGTCATGTCCCTACCAATATTGTGAGAGTACCATGTGTCTTTAGGGTGTGGGGAGTTCAGGGCTGATTTGTTTGCTAACAATGTTGAAATCAAACCTATGTAGCCATAGTACCACGTCACAGTGAGCTTAGAGCCAATCCCAAACAGCAGTGGGCAGGGAAAACCCTGGAGAGGACCCCTGACTGTCGAAGGGAACACACAGACAATCACACATTTTGGGATATTTAAAGACACCATTTCACTTGAACCACATGCCTTTGGACAGTTGGAGCACATCTGGAAAAAAACAAGAAAGCCACATTAACAGAGCGTGGGCCCAGGAGTCAATCCCACGCCCTGCAGTCGAGATTAGTGCCATGCTGCCACACCGCTCCTTGTGTGACCACAGACCACTTAATATTCCCTGAAAATTTACAGTTTAGGGATAACAGTCCACTTCTTTTAGGAGAATGATAAACCACATGGGAAAAAAACAATTTAACCAATGAAACAGTCCTTTAAAAAAAGGGCTTAGACACAGCATATTGAAATCTTTGTAAAAAAACTGGACCAATGACTAAAACATGCAGCCCGAGAATCTGACAAGGTGAGCTGCTCTTGCACTGAAATACCTTCAGGACTACTTCACCAGTGCGTGGTGAAGCCACGCACAACCTAGGCCACTGTTATTATGGGATGGCATTGCCTTGGAGATGCCATACTTTTCAACTCGTAAATCAGGTAGTATGGGAGCCAGCTCGGGTTTGTAGGTCTAAAGGTATATATGGTACTCTGGGCCCACAGACTGAGGCTGGTGACCAGAGGAGAGGACCCTGAGGGTAAGGAGAAAGGGATGTTTGTCTAGTAATGGAGGATGGACTCAGAAGGTTTTGAAGAAACAGAGATTTCGGCTATGTGCCGATTCGTAGATGAGAGATGATGGACTGCATTGGAAAGGGAAATGTTTATTGGTCTATACAGCTGGGGGGGGGGAGGAGCTTAATAATAGGTTCACAGTATTGTATTATTTTTCTTTTTTAAATAATTAGTCCTTTTAACGATTCACACTTTTAGACAAGACAAGTAAAGTAGACAAAACTGGTGTTGGGAAACAGGCAGGGTCCATGTGCATGCTTTCCTTCACCCGACCAGTAGGGGGCATCTTGTCAAGAGGTCTGCATGCCAGCTACGAAAGCCAAAGCAGCTGGATCTGGTTCTATCTGTGGTAGCTCCATGGGCTTGGCCAGCAGGCTTCTACCCACAGCAGGTAGGGGTTTGGGGCTCCATTTCCACGGTGACCTGAGATTCACTTCCCCAACACCAAGGGATGTGATTTGCTGGGAAGAAAACAGATCTAATTAGAGAAGTGAATGGCAGCAAAGAGCAGGCTCAGGAGAGTTGAACTCCAGAACCCTGGGATCCCCGGTGCTGACCCAGAGCAGCAATTTAATCTCCTTGCCGAGAAACTCCAGACGTTACGGTATCCGAATCTCTGGATTAGCAGACAGGGCGAGACGGGCGGATTACATGTAAATGGATCGCAAGTCAGATGCAAGGTCGTGTGCCGCCCAGCCTTCGCCACGTGTTCCAGAAATTGCCAAAAGCAGAAAAACCCGCCCTTCTAGTTGTTAGGAGCAGGACAAAAGCTTGAGGAAACGCCAGCAATGTCACGTTTCGGGCAGCGTCAAGGGACTGAAGCGTCGTGAAAGCAGCCTACATTCTCGGGTTTATGCTTTCAGGCATACCGTGGCTGTTGAATTAGCATGACAGAAGAGCAAATTTACAAACTTGAGATGAGACCACAATCAGGGGTGCAGAGCCAGGGGAGAGATGTACCCTCCGGTATTTAATTTAATATTAATATTTAATATTTAATTCGGATTCACTCACCCCCCAATAAGTAGACCTTTGTATTTACATTATTAAGTTGTGTCACCCTCAGTATGAAACAACTTCTTACTCCATTGCCACCAATGACCTAAAGTCAGACTTCCTCATTACATATTAAAGTATCGGGAACCAAAACTCACTCAGTTTATATTTAATCCAACACAGAACTTTTGTTAAAATTTCCAAGATTGGCTAAATCTTTTTTTCTGGCTAAATATTCTCAACAATATATCCTATGGACTGAGTAAGTTTTGGAAATTTGCACTTGCAATTTCTTGAACGACTTTATTTTTACGCATTCAGGCTGAAACTATTTGGCTCACTGTCAGTACAGGCGTTATTTATGGTGAAATGTCAATCTCTTCCTGTTCTCCATTACATCTTTGAAACTCTTCACCTGTACAGGGTGACAGTAAACCTGGGGCCTTGTTAATATCAAACTATTAATTAATATTAAAACTAATTTGGACATTTGGACACACATTAACCTCACCTCTTAGTCAGCTGAAGATTCAGTGCTTTTAAAATGAATTTATACACCACCCTTTCTTCACTTTTCCCCTCCCCCAAGGTACAGTGGCAGAGACCAGCCAGGGATTTGAGCCTGTAACTCCTGTTAAGCCTGAAATACTGTGTCTGCACACCCCCAGACACTGAGGAACAGCTCAAATGCAGCTGGCTACTGGTCTCACAGTCACAGCCGAGTGGAAACATGCAGAAGTTTCAGAGTGTCACACCGGGTGCCCTGATTAGCTGGCAGAAGGTTCCGGAACGTGTCGTATCATGAATGGTATCTTTCCTTCTCACGAGTTGCAGCCTAGCGCACTCCAGGACGAGTTCCTGCATAGAGGTGAGCACGGAATGTGAACGTTCCAGAATGTGGTGCCATGTCATCCCCGCATTTCCCGCATGTTTTGCTGGTTAGATCTCTGCCCCACAGAGACACATCCGTGTGCTTGAGCGTATGTCAGGTGTGACAGCATATATGTCATATGACACAGACATTTACCATCTCCCTCAAATGCAACACAGTGCTCTACATATTCCACATGGAATTCTACAATATATATATATATATATATGTATATATATATATATATATATAAAACGAATGAACGTACATCATGTAGATAACAGTAAGAAGTAACAGCTTCACTGTAGGCAATAAAGATACATGTTTTGCACAAACTGAAAAAAGTAATACTCAGAAATAATGAATACACAATTAAGCATAATATATCAGTGAAAATACATCAGTGATCAAACAGACACTGACAGACAGACAAACAGATAGATATAGACAGTGTTGGGGAAGTTACTCATAAAAGTAATCCATTACAGACAGAGGAGGAAAGTTCAGGTCCAGAAAGTACAAATCCAGACCAAGGTTTTGTTTCAAGCAACCAGCTGAGTATAAAGAGTCACAATCACAGAGTACTCAGCTGGTTGGTTGAAACAAAACCTTGGTCTGGGTTTCTGAATCTGATATTTCAACCTCTGTCTATAGTGGATTATTTTTGTGAGCAATTTCCCCAACACTGTATATAGAGGCATCGACACGTAGACAGACACACAAACAAATGGATGGATATAGACAGATAGACAGGCAGACAACCAAACAGACAAATATAGAGACATTATCAGGCTGAAAGCAATATAGATCGATATAGAGAGACACAGACAGGCATATAGATAGATACAGAAACATAGACAGACTGACAAACAGATAGCTATAGACCCATTAGACAGGCAGACAACCAAGCTAACTGATATATACACATAAATATTCTTACCATCTCCCATCACCAGTCCCACCCAATTGGCTCTACAGGTTGGACTCCTTCCCGGAGGATGAGCCCGTCCCGTTGCTGCCATTGGTTGGAGCCCCTGTCGTCCTTTGGCCGCAAGTGGGACAGACAGGCCACGGTGCGCCACTTATCCCATCCACTGCGTGAAGAGAATGAGGCCGGTGTGTATGACCAGGGGGTGGGGGCAGCGCAGCGCTAATTCAGTGAGCCAGGGGGGTACTGTACCTTGCGAGGCCACCGGGGCATTCCCGTTCAGATACCGGGTGCATTCCCATTTCTTCTTGCTCTGCGAGGAGCCCATGGCTCCAGCAAGATGAAGAAGAGAAACAGGAGTCAAAGCAGACCTGAGAATGGAGACAAAGCAGGCAGGACGGAGATGAACTTCCAGGTTCTGGTGGGCCCTGGCTGAGCCTGACTCCACCTATGCACCGCACACTCACCGAGAGTGAGCTCAGAGCCTCCGGCACCTTCTGTCCCCTCTCCGTCACTCCCCAGGGTGTCCTGGGTCTGCGCAATTGTTGTTCTTCTTCACACGCCAGATTACCAGGTGCCAAATGAGGCCGTAGCTGCTTCCCACCGTGTTTTGTACCAGGAGGCCGGAGACACTCTTTGGACGTTGCGTGTGGCAGGGAGAGAAGGTCGCCACTGGATGAGCTCAGCTGCGTGTGCGGCAGTGTTTAAACACTCTGCCAAAAGGATTTAAAGGGGTGTGACATTTGGATGGAGGCCAGGCCCTGGGGGGGGAGGTCCATCACATGGAAACGTTTTTTTGTTGTTAGCACAACATCACAGGAATGTCGACAGAGCGGAGTCTTGGCTCAGGACATAAAGGCAACTTAAGACCTCGACATAGAAAAACACTCCAGCTCTCTTCAGGAAACAGGATCAGCTGGATCACAGCCCAGAGATACACCTCACTTATTAATATGATGGCAAATAGCAGCAGACTCTACATATAGCTTGATGTTCTTTTGGCCAGCAGGGGGCTCAGTGGTTAAGGACTTGAACGCAGAGCCTGCTGCTCAAAGCCCTGGATAATATGCGGTTAATTGGGTCCATCCCCACATGCAGGGAACATGGTAAAATTAGCTTGCTGGGGTTTTGTCATTCCCATGTGCACACAGATCAGGTCCATTGATGTGTCTATGATGTTCTGAACACCCATGCTCTCTGCCTTCTGTCCCACATGTGCCGATGGTCCCCGGGGTGAATGGACCATGGATGTAACTTACGAACTGAAATATCATGGGTGCACACTTCAATCTGTCAACTTACACAGGCCAGTGTGGAGAACTGATTCATTGATGGACTTCAGCTTTGACCCTGACCACAGCTTACACCTTGCTTTTAGCAAGCAGACCTACTCTTTTCTTTTCCTATAATGTTAGCATGCCCAGGGGGGTCAGGCAGTCAGTTGATCTTGGACCCCCAGAGGTTTTTTTCCTCCCTACTTGGGAGTTTTTGGTTCCTCTCCTCGTTTGTCATCTGGCTTTCTTTCTTTCTTTCTTTCTTTGTCTTCCCTTTTCCATGTTTTTGCATTATTCTCTCTTAATGATATTGTATTACAACACACCCATGTAAAGCACAATGGGGTGACTCTGCTGTGAAAGGCGCTATATAAAAATAAATTGAATTGAATTGATTCAGGTGACAACGGGGGAAAATTTGGCAAGGCGTGATTAAGCAAGTTACGGCTCACAGCTTCTCGAGAGTTCCTACAGGGGGAGCACTGCCTGTGAGTAGCGGTCCTGTTATGTGTGTGTAACAGACTTGTTACCTTCAGGAAATACCAGGAGGAGGAGGCAATGGACACTCGGATCAGGGACCAGATCTGGGTGATATGGGCATCAGAGTTTCAGCTTCGGAATGTTCCAGAAGCTCATGATCTGAAACAAAACGCAAATCAAACACAGGGAGGTATGCGATAGATATGCATGATGCTTCATCCTTTCAGTGATGCAGAATCTCTCTCTCACTTTCTCCTAGTCTCTAACCCTCTCTCTCCCTCCATTTGTGTAGAAGTTCCTTACGCTACATGACGCTGTCTCTCCCCAAATGCAGGTCAAAGTGGAACGACTCCAATAATGTACCAGACAAAGCCCCCCCCCCCCCATTTATAAGCACTGCTTTCAGTTCTGTTTCCATTTGTCATGCAGATTTTATGGGGCTCTCGCTCCATCTCTCTCCTGGGCTGGAGACAATGGCACTTTAAGGACCCCTGATTTGCTCATCGAGTATTCAAGCTCCGGAGGCAGACTGATGGGTTCCCTTTGGATAACAGCAAGAAGAATGGCGTCGCCAGCGGTTACGAGCCCTGCTTCCACAGTTACAAGTAATGGAAAGGATCTGATGAGCCTCTCGGAGATGCGCACGTCTTCCATTTGCTTTCTGGTTGATTCTGATTCTTCGGCTTTGTGTCGAGCAGACAGTCCCCACCCCCTCACTTCAAATCCTGAAGTCATTTTTGGGTCGATTGTGTGAGATCTCTCAAAGCCCTCCCTGTCACAAGGCCCTTTTCACTGCCTTTTTTTCCAATTCTTTTTTTTTCTTTAAACTGCAGAAATGTTACTTTCTTTATATATGAGTCCTTTTTAAAACCTCAAATAATTGATTATGTGGCTCGATTGGCCATTTTGGTCATATGACCATGGTGTTAATTACCATGTCACTTCCCACCCTTAAAAACAAACATTACCAAAACAGAATGATGTCATATCCTGTCTGTTACGTTCAGCATAAAAAGGAATCTCTGAAAGTACAGATGATTTCATTCCCACAAGCAGCAAAACAGTGCTTTTGGAAATGAGAATTATGTTTTCCTTGGGTGGGGGGGGGGGTTCTGGAGTTCTTTTTAGGGAGGAAAAACAGCAGCTTAAAGGGACAGAAAAAAATAAAGATCAGTGAATGCTTCTTGTTGCATGTGTTGACATTGCAGATAGCGGTCTCCTTCCAGGGGAGTCAGCGCTCACAGAAAGTGACACCTCGTTAATTACCCGTGACGACCAGCAGGTTCCCCTACGGCATCGTCAGGGGTCTTCGAATGCAGCCACACTGGAGAGGGGGGGGGGCTGAAGACCACTACAGTTACTCTAATATCCCATATTATTTATTCTGTCGCTCTCCATCTTCCTCACGTCTCAACACTGGGTTCAGCTGAAGTTCGAAAGGCAGAAAAACCACCAGTGACAATCTGATTCAGAGAGAGAACGAGGAAGAAGAGTTTTTACCGACAAGATACATGTAATAAAATCATCTCAAGCTATTAAAATGTGTAATTATTTAAAATAAATATTAAGAAATACACAAACTTTTACTCACATTCTCATCCCAAGGTAAAGTAAGTTTATATATATAGCGCCATTCATACACAAGGCAATTCAAAGTGCTTTACAAAGGCAGAAGGAACACATTTATACAAAAGACATTATAATCACATTTAAGAGGCAAAAAGATAAATAAATGAATAAATAGTAATAATAGTAAAATTACATTTAAAAAAAAAAAGAAATACATGGGAAAGACAAGATTCTCCCCAAATTTCTTTATTTGTTTTATTTGTTATTGTTTTTAAAATTTTACAAATACGCAGAACGGTAGCTTTACCACCAGGCATCAGGCCCCCATGGAGACGACAAAAGATTATGAATTCCAGAACTTACAAGTAACACGTGTCTCCCCTCGCGCCGCACCCCCCTCCCACACGGACCCCCTCCCTGGTCCGATTTCTCACGACGCCACCGATCGGGCCCCCTTTGGCGGGACAGGTGTTGGTGATGCTGGGCTGCACCTGTCCCTTTTAGGATCCCATTAACCTTGAGGCACATCAGCAGTGTCCTTTTCCCGCATGCCATCTTCTCATCACCACGGCAACGTCTGTAGGGCCGTGTCAGACCATACCACTTGACTGAAGCTTCAGGTCCATCCACGCAGACAGGGTGGATATGCTATTCATATGTGAAATGCCCCCACCTGCCCAGTAACTTTTATAAACTTATTATCCTTTATTACCATACCATTTTTATAAGTGAGTGTCATACCTTTAAAAGGGTCCTTCAAACTATCCTGCTTAAAAGATTCATGCTACCTCATCCATCTAACGATGTGCCTATTTTGCTGCCTGACGCTGGTCCTTAAAAATATTTGTTCGGTTTGGAGCTGTCTGACATAAAAAATAAAGTAAAATAAACTAAACTGACCACACCTATTAATATATTTCCTGGTAGTTTTCCTTTTTAAACCTGTTCTGTCTTTCTGTGATCACTGTCACTCTTGGAAAACATTTTGTATCGTAGTTTATGTTTCGCTTTAGAGAGTAAAGACAATGGCCTCGTATGCATGATGGAACTTTCTGTATTTTCTCTAACAGAAAACCACTCTTTAGATTTATTCTAGTCCCTTCCATGGCCCTGTGTACTATGTTTATGTGGGCGTGTGTATGTGTGCCAGGGTGGGGGGTGGAGGCAGTTTTCACGGATCTTACACAGCTGTTTTTTTTATTCATCACATCAGAGCCGCACTTTTGCCCGGAGAGTGTCAACAGGAAGTGGCGACAGTGAGAAATGGGATCGACAGTGCCGGCGACCATTAATAAGCCCTCCCCAGGTATGGGGTGTGGGGGGTGGGATGTGAAGTTTTACAGCACAGGTGGAGCGCAGTGGGGCCTCAGTCTCACTTCAGGACTGTCTGGTGGGTGAGGTAGTGTCCTCCAACGAGCTACACAGAGAATGCAGCGTCAGAGGACGACACTGGACCCAGACGGCCAAGTGTTTGGGCGTAAATTATATGAACGAAACATAATGCCGTACCAAATATTCACCGTGGAGTACTGCAGATTTGCACACAAAAAGCTTCCCATTACATATTATAGTCATTGATTCAACTGAAGTTCTGTTACCATGGTTACAACAGCAGGGCCTGTTACCACGGCTACGACAAAAGGCCTTCCTTGTAGGGCTTGACCTCCTTGGTCACAGGTGCAGTGCACAAGCACCTCGGTAACGTGGATTGGTCAAAACTCAGCACAAGATCAGTATGTATGCTAAGGTGGTTTATTTTAATATCTAATATATTAATAAATGCTTTAATAAAGGACATTAAAATAAACATGAGTTAGAGTAAGAATACATTGAGCAAGCAAAAGTCCAGAAAAATCACATGTAGCAGTAACTTCTGAAAGCAAGTAGCAAAAAACAGCATCTTAATACAACACAGGATGTTTATTTAACCTTAAACACAGAAAGGGCTTGATCCTCTGAGAGCCCATGTCATTTCCACACTATGAAAAATACAAAACTACAAATATTCAGAAACTACAAATCCCAGCACAAACATTCTCCTCATTAGTCCAGGGGGCCCCTTTCAGACAAGTCAGTCTAAGCCAGCCAGACTACAAGTGATTTTATGCAAGGAGACTTAATATCTCATAGAATTATCAGAGGAAAAAACTGGAAAAATTAGGAACACCTTTGTTCTCTGTCTGAGTATGAGAGCAGAACATTTCCCCAGAATGTGGAAACTTATAGGTCTTCAGAACCATACTACCAGCTTGATAGACATATGTTTCTTATTAAATGTAGTGTTTGTCAGTACTGAAAATAAATTTAGCGACATGCTCATAACTGCAGGGATATTTTGGAGCTAACCCCACAAGACTGTAAAAAATATGAAGTGTAAAGACCGTCAAGCTTGTCGGTTTGACCGGTGTTGGTTCTGAGAGGGTCGGACGCGCTGGTAAGAAGTATGGTGAGAATGTGTTAAGATGGCTGGTAATTTCTGCAAACTTCTCCCTGAGTAACTTGGTGCTCTAATTAACTCACTTTAAAATTCCTCGATCTGACACGGAGCCTGAAAGGTCAGCAAAATTATAAATGTGGAAGAAGTCATTTACACCTGGAACAGGGACGAGGCATCGTGTGGCGCTGCTGTGAATTTTTCCACTTTGCCGAAACTCAATTTGGTGCACATAAATTTTTTTTTTAAATCCTTAGCACGTTCGACTAATTAATATTTCCACTGAAGGCATTATCTGTGGAGGTGTTATGCCATACCCCACTCATTTACAAGTGTCTCCCTATTAAGATTTACGAATAACTAATAATTCAGCGTGAAAAGTAAAAAAAAAAAACAAGAAAGTTCTGAATAACTGTTAAATGGAAGTTCATCATTGACATTAAAATTTTTCCCCCACCCTGTGGCCTCTGGTAGCGTTTACGAATGCTAGTTACCTTATTTCAAATTCCCCTGTAAATATCAATCCTATATATAGTATCCCCTGCTCTCTGATGTGTAATAGCTGCCCGCAGACTCAGGGAAAAACATCTCAGCTTTATGAAATAATATTTCCCTCAAAGGTTAGCCTGGAGAGAAGCAAGGACTTGGAGGACCCCCCCCACCCCCCACCATATGAGAATGTCTTTTAATCGGCCAATGTGCTAGAGAATCGGCTGATTCATCTGATGCAGCCCTCACTAGGAGTCTATGGGGGAATCTCCAGACGAAGTCTACACATGTTGTGGGTATGGGAGGGGGTACAGCGGGTGCTGTGGCTTCCCAAGAACCTGGCAACCCTGAAGAGTTTACATTTGCCTGTTCGATTAATGGCTGACTCACACTAAGGTAGAAGACCTGCCCACCAGGTGTCAGATCAGGGCTCCTGGAGACCAGGTAAATGGGGGATGGGGGTTCCCAGGTGTCCCCCGTCATCATTTAGAAGCTGCATTTTCAATTGCATTAGCAAAAATAAATTGTCCCAGATGCAATCCTTGCATTTAGTGCATCTGCTTGGCATATAAATTAATTCCAGCAACACCCCCCCCCCCATTCAGTTATCGACCGAGTGCTATGGAGAACCTGAACAGTCACATTGGTTAACCAATTAAGACCACAGAGAGGGAAACCAGTACACTTCACTGCGCCCCTCCGCGAACGTTAAACACCCCGAGCCCTGCTGGAGAATGCAGGAAGGCCATATGGAAAATGATCCGAACCAAAATCACAGAGTCAGCTGTGACCTTTAAACGTGTAATAAAACATATAAACTTAACAAAAGCTTGGAAGCTATATAATTTGGGGGGGGGGGGAGTGTGCGGCCATCTCAAATCACCATGACAACATTTCACATGGTGCACCAGGGTTAATCACATGGGTTTCCCTTAAAAGTCATAAAAGATCATCAGCGGATCTGCCTGCCTGACTAACTCATTCATGACGGCACCTGGGAACAACATCCCTCTCCGAATCGGAAAAAGTCCGGCAGCAACCTGCTCAAACACGGCAGAGATGAGTGTCTGTGATCTGGCTGGGTGCTCGCCAGGCACTCTTAAATAATAGGAGAGCGTCGCTCCGTGTGTTTTTAATGTCACCGCTGGAAGCATAATGCACTCGTCAGTATAATGACCCACCTTTTAATTACGCTGTGGGTTTGGTATCCGGCATGCTAAAGACACAAGCTCAAGTGAATTCACCCCAGTTTTACTGCCTACCAAAGACTGCCACACAGCAACGCCAGAGAGAATCTCTCACATAAAAGCTTATTTAGTTTGATCCTCAGTTCTGTATGACAACGCCTTCCCTCCCACATACATCTCACATTCATACTGAGCTTCTACTTTCTCCTAATTAGAAGTTAAGACCAGGACAGGGAAATACCTGATAACCCGGCTGAACGTCTGTCCAGCCATCCATAAATCCATCCATCCACCCTGAATTGGATGCCAGTCTATCACAGGGCACGAGAAAGGGGGGACACCCTTGATGGGAAACCAGTCCGTCACAGGGCATGAGGCGGGGGGGCCACTCTGGATGGGATGCCAGTCCATCATAGGGCATGAGGCGGGGGGAGACACGCTGGATGGGATGCCAGTCTGTTACAGGGGAGGACACTTTAGATGGGATGCCAGTCCATCACAGGGCATGAGGCAGGGGGGGCACTCTGGATGGGATGCCAGTCCATCACAGAGAACAAGTCGGGGGACAACCTGGGTGGGATGCCAAACACACCCACTTACATAAACAATCACACATCGCACACAATTATGAGACAACTATTCACATAAAGAAATGTCTTTTGATAGAGAGAGAACTCTTGCAAAGTCAAAAATGTATTCATAAATAAAAAGCTCTGAAAGTCCTCCAGATTGTTACTGTGTGCGTGTTACGCATTTATGCAGGCGGATTGTCCATGCAGAGGCCGGGCTCACATACTCATTTCAGTCCAAGGTCCAAAGATCAGAGCAGGAATGTAAACAGCTCCGTAATTTCTTGGTTTCATTACAAGACCCTGGGTGTGTTCAAAATAGATTACAGGTAGGCCCTGAGTTAAGAAAGTCTGACTTACGGAAGTCTCGAATTTATGAACAGACTGCCATAAAGTCTATCAGATAAAAAATGCTAGTTAAATACAATGGTTCGTAATAACGAACACGCACACTACTTTGTTATGCTCGTCTGGCTTCAGTGGTTCTTTGGCTTGAGATACAGTACAGTACCATGTGTAGATATGTTTATTACTGTATTATTATTACTATAATTATTACGCAATATATAGCTTAGAAGTGAGCAGCATGCCCCTGTCCTCAGTATCGATGAGACAGTAGGTGAATGGCACCCAGATGACATGCTACATTCTGTGAAATTCAAAAGTGCACAAGCGATGGGCGCTATGCTCTCCCACAAGACCACAGAAGCTGCAGCCAGAGAAAAAGAATGTCACTCGCTCAGAAATTATCGAGATGGCGGTGCAAGTGCCGTCTCTGTACAAATTTAAGCAGAAACGATACCCAGTGACATAGGTTGGATATGTATTTTTTACATATGTATTTTTTTTTCACTGATGGCTTTTAACAGTTTTTAACTTTTGCAGGGGTCAAGCTACATCACTGGGAAACATCCGGATCAGGTAATATGCAAAATGGCGAAGGCATTGTGTCCAGATGCATGCATACTGTTCTCATGCATACATACAGTAAGTACTACATTAACAGGTGAGTAGAAGGCTTCTAAAAAAATTCAGTACCGTGTGATTTTGGAAGCACCCTCCATCTTTAAGCCTCGTGTGCCAAGGTTGTGAATAGAGGGTGTGAAAATCCATGTGTGACTTATTCTTTATAAAGACCTTTGCGTTTCTCAGTGACAAGCTCGTCTTGAACTTCAAGTATAACCCTGTTCATTATGTCCAGGATGAGTTGAAACAAACAAAAAAAATTGCTGACATCATGGGAATAATCGTAAAAAAAATATGGAATGTGTTTGTAATACACCAACCCTAAAAACAGAACAGACATCCCACCACTGATGTGAAAGTATGTGAATGTGGAGACCGGGGTTTGGGGACTGGGAAGGGGTCAAGGGAGATTAAACAGTCACAGCGGTGACCCAAAAGTCTCGGCATGAATTCTGAGCCCTGAGTCCAGCTTGCCCAGACTGGCCCAATCCCATCGATCATGGAACAGCCAATAGGAAGGGTTGTCACTCGCTCTAGACCGCATTGATCAAAATGATGAAGATAGATCTGTAGGGGGCTCCAGCACCTGAATCAGGAGCCGATGGAGGAGCTGGAGGAGAAGAAGAGCGATGTTGATCCATCCGTTACCACGGAGCCATTTTTCCGTCCTTCTGTCTCAGACCTTTGATATTCACGGACCAGGGTGTCAGCTTCGGAGTGCCCGGACGATAGGAGCAAGGATAAATGACCTGGGAAATCGATACAAGGCGTTACGGAGAAGATCCCACAGAAACGTAGCCTTAACCAACACCAAATACCGTCGCAGCATTTAAGTGAAACACATGCCGGGTGGCCTCCACTGCCCTCCTCAGCTCATGAACACCAGAGTTGTGCGAAACGTGTATTAATATTCAATGAATATAATTTTTTTTTTGCATGCCCCATCTATTGCAAACTTTCACACCAGTAGTTACATAACAGCAGCAATTAAGACATAAAGTTGTTCCAGTTTAAAAAATAGCTTATTAAAGGATGAGGGGGATGAAAACGTGATCCGCGTTAGAAATCTCGCTCCTGGACTCCTGACCCCAGAGGGACAAATCCAGCCTCCTGGTTTTCCATGCGAAGCTGGAATTTTAGGAGGAAGGAGGAAACAGGAAAAGAGAGGAACCTGTGTTTTTTTTCTATCTTCCCATAGAGCTGGCACGTGGACTGGAGAGCCTGGGTCTCAGTCAAAGGCAGCAGAGCAATTAGCGGCGGCAGGATCTGACGGATTAAAGGCACGGGCGCTGAAAGATCGGGGTGGGGGAGTGCCAAACAAATGGAGGGCAGCTCGCGTCTAGGCAGACAGCCCGCACCCCTCCCCCACGCCCCTCGGCCCTGTCCCGCGAGCCGCCAGCGTCTGCCACTGATTTATGGGGTAATTCAACTTTCGCTAGTATGTCTTGCGCTAATTAAACGCGTCGCGCTCGATCCAGAAATGTCACAATTGATTTGTCTTCCATGAAAGGTGACGCCGTTTCAATCTTCCCATGGAGGTATAAAAAAGGTGGGGGTGGATTTTCCCCCTTTTGTACAGATGATAAGAAAGGGGACGGTAGTTATAACTTACCATGGCGAACCTCTGAGCTCCATCCCCCAGCCCACACACACACACACACACACACACGAGAAGAGCCTGCAAGGGGGCTGACTGTACTCTCACACACAACTTTGTGATGTACAAAAAAAGAAAATAAAATGAAAACAAAAAAAGCTCGATCACTAATTATTTAGCGCCAGTAAAGTGATAATTACATGCCACCGGCTCACGCCCCCCCCCCCACATTCCCCCAATCTGTCATCTGGACCCTTATGAGAAGGTAATATTTGCACACAAATCACATGATCTAAAAAAAGGCCTATTTCAAGGGTAATTAATATATATTTCACATATATTACTGCAAACACACTAGGCGGTGTTATGCGCATGTGGAATTTGAATTAAAACAATTTAATTTATGTAAAGTATAAAGTAAGATCATTAAAAGTATCTAACAACTAATACAGACAGGCGCACAGACTGACTCAGACGCTCAGAATAATAATAAATAACAGACAATAACAGTGGAAAGAATGGAACTCCATATTAATGCCTCAGAAATAAATAGTGGGTATTACTTAGTGAACAAATGAATGTTCTGTGAATGTGCCCAAGTGGTTCTGGTCTATTCGGGCAGTCGGTCGTCCCTTCCCTGCCACAAGGGTGATTCGTTGTAGAGTTTAATGGCTGAAGATAGGAACAACCTTGTATATTGCAATAAAACCCTGATAAACTTTGTCATAATGTCTCCACCCCATCCAGGGGAATGTGTTTGTAACCAACTATATAAATGTAATAACAACTGTGGGCTTAATGATGTTTTTCTTAAGATATTGATGCTTCTTAAAAAATAATATTCTTCAGGCTGGACACAGGGGTGATGTGGTTGGTACATGGACATTAAGTCTTAGTGCTGGGAATTGCTGAGGAAGAGATCAGTGGCTCCCTGACAGCGAGAACAGGACAGATTTATAATGAGGCTCCTCTTCTCCCTGTCGGAAAGGTCATAATGGGAGTGTTTAAGAAACCCAAAGCTGCGGCGACATAAACCTTTTAAAGAGGTTAACGGTGAGAAAAAGGAAAGAAAGGGCCAGCACGATAGTTACCGAGTCTGGTCCAGAAAACATCGGGGAGTGATAGGTTCTCATTCTCATCAGAGACAGATTACACGGTTCTGATGGACAGATGTTTGTTAGCTATCTGGATGTGTCCAGATGTGACCCAGTTAATGACCACAGAGACCCAGAGTGGGAGCATAAAATCCGTACAACAAAGCTTGGATGGTTAACAGAGCTAAATTTTGGGGCTTTTGAAAAACAATCAGTAACTTTTGGCTAAACAGCAGTTGCAAAAACATCACAGCGACATGCTTTCCACACAACCCGAAAGATGCCAGTCTTAATTTTACAGCAATAAGTGTTTCTGGAGACACAAATAGACTATCGAGTCCATATTTAGGGCAAAATTTGGCATGTCTTTTGTCGGCGGAGTTCATGCCGAGATTTAATTTCGGAAGTTTTGAATACAAACTGAGGAACCTTCTGGTCTGTGTGGATGAGAGATTTCAGAAATATTGCACCTGCCCCTCGAGACGTCTGTGCCTGGCTGTTACCTGGTAACGTTTCCAGAAGACAGGACACCAGCAGAGGACGAAGATATGAAAATCTGCTGGACACATCCTAAGGATGCTCATTCATCTCTTCCTGATTCTCACTCTTTTCCCTCCTTCCATAGATATAGACATTATATACACATATTATCCTTAGGAGACCTTTTCTTTTTGGTCAAGGCTCACTAATCTGCAGGTTACACTGACAAACCAGAGACAAGGACGTGGAAGAAACTGTTCTAGTAAGTGAAGGACCTTGGGCCGGGGACGAGGGAGGCTACACAGGGCCATGCCTGGGCAACTTTTGGAGCATCATTAAGCATGCAGTGGTGAACAGTCACGAAAAAATTACCGACAAATTATTTTTATCGTTTTGCATTAAATTAACAAATAAATAATATGTCCATGTTTATTAAACAAAAAAGCAAGGAAACGAAAACTATATTGATCACTCACTGAGTGTTGCGATTTTTTATCTACCAATCAACGCTTATCTTTAGACTGCATGTTTAATGCTACATCGCTGGAAGCATTAGCCAGGCTTCGACAATTTAGAAAAAAAAACAACAATGAAGTGGCAGATGGTTATAAAGGTTGTAAGTTTTTCAAAAGCAAGTCCCGCGGTCCATGCCCATGGTTAGCGCTGGAGGGGACAGTCTATTTGAAAGTATTCAGTCATGCTGCAGCATGTAAACAATCCTTGAGTTCATACAGCTTAAATATACTGTAATAAAATGGCAAGTTACATTCCTGCAATGGGTAAGGTCTGCCAATGCTAAATTAGCTTACAGTCATGGTAGATTCTGCTATCGTGCTACAACACTATCAGTAATAATAAACACATGGGAGTAAGCACCACTTCGTTCAGACAGTTTCTTTCCCCAGCTATCAGACTGTTAAACCAGTCACCTGCATTTATCACCCCATTGCATTATGCTGCCATTGTTAAACTACCACTTGAATTACACTTATTTAATCTTCTTTACTCTGGTCCATTTGCCATATTGTACATTTATATTACATATCTTTGATACTCCTGTCACATTGCTGTTGCGGTTTGTCTTGTCCTGTCCCGCGTTACATTGATAATTGTCCTGCACTGTCCTGTCTCGCATTGCACTGCAGTCTGTCATCACCTAGCTGTCAATGCAACTTTGGCATAAAAATTACACTGGGGGGTTCCTCAGGACATGTGACAACAGAAACTTAAAACTTGTGCAGTCACAAGGGGCCTACAAAGAAATTCAGGGCCCCTCTGCATATTGGAAAGCTGAAACCTTCACATTATTGTTACAGTCACAAGCAGATGCAAAGTGACACTGAAAAGCATAAATACTAATCATTACTTCCATGTGGTTCTGGTTACATGGTAATTATAATTTCCATGTTTATGATTTTTGTTCTGTGTGGGCGTAGAATCTGAGAGGTTGTAAGGCATGATGGGATTGCAAGTGGAGGCAGCTGACTTGTTTGCAGGACAAAGTAGAAGAATGTATATGTGTGGCATAAAGCTTAAAAAATATAACCAGCAAATGTTGCAGAGCTGTGCTATGAGTAGAAGGAAAGTGTCGAGATATTTGTAAGGCAAGAGAACGGGAAGCGATCTATTGAGCCATTTATGAGTTCTGCGGAATGCTGACAATCATCTAGATAGGCATGAGGAGTGTGTACAAAGGGGCAGCTCTGAGTGTCCTGCAAGCTAAAAACAAAGAAACTTCTATAAACGCAATAAATATGTTAACTAAAACGGCTTAGGTCATAATCATTAGAAATATTTAGAGCACGGGTCTCCAACTCCAGTCTTGGGGTGTTACTATCCAGCAAGTCTTCTATCCTACCTGGCTTCTGATGATCCACACCTGTTCCTGGTATTTACCTGAAAACAGCTGTGGCTCATCAGAAGCCAGATAAGATGGTCTGAGCCTAGAGCATTAAGAAATATCAGACGAAATGTTTAGGAGTATTTAGAAACTGTGTAACAGGTTTGACAGGCTCAAAGCAGGTGTATGGCGTGGGGTGCTACCTCTTCCTGTAATTGTTACTGAAAAGGTGCAGAGGCAGTGTGGGTTGCACCAGTTACATGGACCCCACCCCCACGAGCTCTCTGTCTATAAAGAAAAAAAAGTCTCCTACACAGAGGTCTCTGCTTGATTAATTATGCTAAAGAGGTTGAGAATCAAGGGGCGGCACGGTGGTGCAGTGGTTAGCACTGTTGCCTCACACCTCTGGGATCAGGGTTCACGTCTCCGCCCGGGT
>JAAGVU020000078.1:17355926-17379316 GCA_011763525.2 Mormyrus iriodes | reverse complement strand
CAGCGATGGGTTGGCGCCCCATCCTGGGTTGTTCCCTGCCTTGTGCCCGCAGCCTCCGGGATAGGCTCCGGACCCCCTGCGACCCGAAATGGAATAAGCGGTTCTGGAAAATGGATGGAGGTTGAGAATCAAAATATTTCTTCCACACTGGTCATCCTTGTCAGCCTGACAGCTGTACAGTGAGTGCAAAAACAAGTCAAAACCCCCCCTGCCCCAAGCCAGCTCAAATGTGACATGACCAGCCTCATGTCCCCCCAGTAGATGACTTCACTCACAGAGTGTGGGTGACACATGAGCCAGATCTCAGTGGCACCAATGGCAACGTCACCCTCGTTCGAAACACTGAGATCAAGTGGGGGGGGGGGGGGCGCTTTACCCTCCCATGGCCAAAATGGAGCCGTCAAGTGATATTGGAACAGACAAGAGGCCCTTTAAGCCACTTGGCACAATTTGCCTGGAGTTAATGGTCTCCTCTTTCGGAGATTTGATCCGCGTGGACCGGAGTGAATCACATCCACGTCCAAGCGGCTGTCACGTCTGATCACATCGCTGCCAGGATGGAGGAGAGCCAGGCGAGGGGTATGGGGGAAGCTCACATCACAGGTTCTGGAAAAGCCTACCGACCACCATGGAAAGGCCACGTCAATATAAGGAACCCATTTTTGGACCACTATACATAGTCAACTTATCCTCTTTCACTTTTACATATTTTTGCTTTTTTACTTTATCCACAAAATTAATCAATTATCGATTATCCATAATTTATCTGGAACGAATCAGAATTCATTGATAATATAGAGACCAACAGCCTTCTGATTCATTCATTAGTTCAGGGCTATTCAACTCTGGACCTCGATTCCAAATCCAGGTCTTGTTTTCCATTCTTTCAGGTAGTTAGTTTAATAATTACTGATTCTGACTGGCCAGAGGCTTCGTAACTGGCTCAAAGGTAAAGAAGGCTGGAAAATCAGCAGGGGTCGGACCTTGAGGACCATGAGTTGTATAGCCCTGCATTAGTTCCTCATTTACCCAGAATTCATCATATAAAAAAATTACCCAGAATTCCTGTGTCACATTCGAATAGAACTGCAAAATGCAGATCCAAATTCATTAGCCCCTCATTTACCCAGACCATCAGTTTTTTTTTTTTTTAATACCCAGAATTTCACTGTCTCTTTGGATGGAACTACAAAACACAGCGAAATGCAGCACCTGAAATTTATTCCGAATTCATTAGTTCCTCATTTACCCAGAATCCATAATTTTTTTAAAGATCACCCAGAATTCCTTAGTCTCACCTTTGAGTTGGACTGAGAAACACAGCAGCCAAAATGTATTCCGAATTCATTAGCCCCTCATTTACGCAAAATAGTCAGTTTAAAAAAAAAAGTTACCCAGAATACCTCCGTCTCACCATTGGATGGTATTGGATGCAAACCGATAGAGTATCAAAATCTCCTGGGGACCATCAGTGTTTAGTCTGCTCTGTTTAATTCGGTTCAATGCAATTGATTTCCGTGCTATGACTACAGTGCCGGGTAATCCCCAGGCTCTCCATCTCCCTCTCTGCATTGACCAGCGGGGAGCATGAAAGTCTGTGAGGGTAATTGGTCTTTGTGTGTGGTTTTTTTTTTCCCCCCTCTGTGTCTCCACATCAAAGTGGAGGGGGGGATTTCGGCCTGTCAGGGATTTCTCCACGTCCGAGTTAATTATCCTCCTCGGAGATCCGGCCAGCTAACTGTCAGTTGTTAGTTGGCTCCTGTGTGCTCTCACAGACTGGTGTGGCTGCAGACAGCTGCTGCATTTTATTCCAGAGTTTTATCTACTCTGCACCTACTCTACCTCCCATAGTACCTCTCAAAAGTGACCTGTGGGTGAGAAAGGTGTTTATATCAGAGTGAAAATGTTTGTTTCATCTGCCTGAACTTAAGCTCACTCTGCCCGTGTCATGTCTCGTATTCAGTGTTTCTGGGCAGGCTCATCTCCGGTCCAGAGGATGCAGCAGCCTTGAGGGCCGTTGCCTTGGAGACCATATTGTAGAATCACAGGCTCCTATGCAGGATTTGGGGATGGTGATGGAATGATTCAGGTGATGATGACTGGCCAGTGGAAATTTATAGGCCTGTTCAGAGCTGAACTGCATGTCTACCAGACCATTGGAGTCACAGGTAGATTCCAGGCATGTCCATCACTACAACTATGTAACCAAAGTGTGCCCACTGTCATAAAACATGATTGTTTCTATCTCAAGGCTGCTCATCCCCCACCCCTTGGTACATTTATCCATAATTCTATACTCTCAGCCTTTGGATGATATTGCAAATATAATCCCAAATTTGAATTCTTTGCAAGACTACCTAGCAAACCCTGTACCTAAAATTTATTTACTATTCATTTGTCCCCACTATACCCAAAATTCCTCCTGCCAGTCTTCACCTGTATCTCGCTCAGACTCTTCGGTTTGACCTCTTATTTGATGCCCACCCTGTTTTCTCTTGTTAAAATGATATGCTCACACAGAGGGTCGTCGGACTGTTACAGACTTTGCCATGTTTAAGGTCAGGGCTCAGCCTGCCTGCCCCGGCGAGACACTTATGGATATGCCGCCCACGCAGACTCAACACCCACCTATCGATCAGACTGGGTGGATTAATTTGCCTCCCCAACCCTACTTCAAAACCGTCAGCCTCCAGATGGACCCGCCCCCGAGTCTGAATCATCTGCAAACATTCCAGCCAGACGACAATAATGAAGACATTAGTGACAAAAACTGGCATATCTGTAGATCCCTTTTAGCTAAAAATGTTAAGACATTCTACGAGGCATGGGCGACTGTTTGTCTGCAAAGTTTTTGAGAAGTGCTTTATGGGTACAGTGATTCAGGAGAGTGGAGACACTGCCCGTGACTGCCTCCATCAAGACTCACATGACTGAGGGAGGACTACAGTCAGCAGAGTACAGGTATAATCTGATAACTCCTCTATGTTTAGGCTTGATTAGAGACCTGATTTCAAACTGCTCAATTAACAGGGATACAGTCAAGTTGGGGAAAAGCAGGCATCTGCAGACCTGGTTACTGATGTTATCCTGCTTGTTAACACTGCTGTACTTCCTAATGAACAGTACAGAACAGCGTCAATACTGACAGATCTATAAAACCAAAAAAACAATACGGCACAGCGTCGATACTGACAGTCAGGTCCGGAAACCTAAATAAACAGTGTAGCTCAGCATCGATACTCACAGTCCGGTCTGTAAATTCAAAGAGACAGTACAACAGAGTTCTGATACTGACAGCGGGGACTGTAAACCCAAATCGCAGATCCAGTTCTTACCATCAGGTCTGAAAACTTAAAAAAACAGTACAGACCTGCATCAATACTGACAGGGGAGTCTGTAAAACCAAAAAAACAGTACAGACCAGCACAGCTACTGACAGCAGGGTCTGTTACCCCAAATAAACAGCACAGAGCAGTGGGAGTAGTGAGTCTGTAGTCCTTAATGAGCTGTGCAGAGTGTCTGTTACCCTGTCCCTGGGTAACACTATTACAGAGCACCAGGCTTTGTCTTCAGTAAAATCCTCAGCCCTTGAGGTCACAAAATGTTATTACAATGTCTGGCAGATATTTGACTCAGGGACTAGCAGGCTTCTCCTGTGGCATTTTCGTAATGAATTTGTCCGCGATACCACCACCCCCCACCCCTATCCTTTTACCATTAATGAAACTTTGGGGTGGAAACTCAAGTAAAAGTGTCTATGTATGTGTGTGTGTGTGCATGCATGTGTGTGCGTGTATGTGTGTGCGTGTATGTGTGTGCGTGTATGTGTGTGCGTGTGTGTGTGAGAGAGAAAAAAAGAGAGCGAGAGAGTTTAAAGATATCTTCTGTTTAAAATGGTAAATTCTGTAAGCTTACTTAGGATAAATACAGATCAAGGCCTTTCTTAAAGATTCACCTCAGCAACTGTCTGATTTTTCTTTTTCCGGACTAAAAGAGGCACAGAAATGCACACACCAGAAAACACGCAGGGGATAAGACAGGACAATTCAGGACAGGATAAATATTTCAGGATCGTTTCAGGTTAAAATATATGAAAATCCGAAATGGATGTCAAACCACGGACCTCAATTATGCACCACGCTGACAGTCTGACATCTTAGTGTTCCCACATTAAGCGCTGCGGATTTAAGCCAAAAAAGAAAAATGTGTTGTAAAAGCAGTATATTCATCTGCCTTGGCTTGATAGAAAATGTGCCATATGCATGGATAATAAGCATATTCACAACATTTTATTTTTTCAAGTTTCATACTTAAATTTGCTGACAATACTTTATCCTGCCCCATAACTGCTGCGTAAGGTGTATGTTATGCTTATTTATATTAAATTTATAGGCCTATTTGTAGTTTTTCTCGTATATTGGTACTGAGACCTATATAAACACTAGTAGACTGTTAACGTGAAGAAGCAGTATGTAAAGCATGATTTGAATCTAACTATGGCGAATATAACTATACCGTCAGGTGCAAAATTTCTGTTGTATGTGTAGTGACTAGTTTTCATATTCACGTTAAAATTCATTGTGATGTTTCTTTTGCTAGCATTTCTCACTGACTACCACATTTCTGCCTTTCAGGACCCTTACTACACTTTAACGAGAGCTGCTGGGAATTCCTAGGAGATGCGGAGTCACACAGCATGTGTGTTTATATCGAACTTATTAGCAACACACACGCTAGGCGTGGTGTAAAACTGAAATGTCGACATGGTAACACTTACAAACTGAGAAAATAAACCCATCAAACGAGTCGGGTGGAAAACGGACCTTTGTGGCTCCAAGGCTGCTAACCCTGCCTCCCACTGGGCAGACAAAGTACATTTGTCAGCCGTTTGAGTTCATTAAAAACCATAAATCTGTTTTCTCTTATTTGCTATTTTTGGGGTCCCCAAAAAGCGTTAAAGAGTTAACACAGCTGCAATACGGTAAAAATCAAGACCAGACACATGTTCTCTTCACAAGACCCCTTAGTGCTGACTTTGGCCTGGTTTCCTTTTTTCTCGTTTCCTCAGCTTTTAATCATGCGCCACCACATCTTTACAGAACTGACCAAAGGGCAGCATTCAAAAGGATAGCTCTCATTCACTGGTTGACTAAGGTGTAATGACATTTGGTAAAACTTCATGTGAGTTTAGGTGACCTTTTTAAAATGAACACTTCCACTTTTTCTGCAATTAGTGTTTAAGCTGAATTAAAATAGGCTTGATATTAAAACCAAGGCCTCCTAATAAAACCCAACACATGTAATATAAAAATTACATTCTCGTTTATTTTTATAACTGAAAAGTTATTACAAATAGGCAAGCGGAAAGCGTCTGGTTGGCCAAAATACACATTTGTTAATATTTGTTGTATGCTGAAAGACACTTTGCCTCTTCCACTAAGATGGATATCATAGCTCAGATTATGTACAATAAGCATAGGCCAGGAGAGTGATAGGAGATTTACAAAATGGGGGATCTTACCTATCGGAGGGTCTGATTCTAATGAAAATGAACAAGAAATTAGTGTACTTTTTGGGGGGCTGGGGTGGGGGGGCGTAAGGAACATTTTAGGATGGCTGAAGCCCCCCCCCCCTCACCAAAACAGAGCATGACATCCATGATAACAAGAAAACGTTCTTGTGGTGTTTCACTTAATCTATGGTCCATTTTATGATAGATTGAGGAGGACCACTAGAAAGCCATTAAAAGCAATAATCAGACTCCCTTTACACCAAAATAGATACTGTGGCCTATATACCAAGAAAATATACAAGTTAAATTACATTGTTAACGTGAATTTTTATAAGATATTCAAATACACCACATTTCGTGCCAATATGACAGTCTGACATGGACATACTCCCATTTAGTAGGTCTATTTAAATTGTAAGTAATAGGCCTACATTGTATTAATTAAAAAAAAATCAATTGCATCGTATTTGGTCAATTGGGTATAAATGATGTTGTTTTAGAACACGTTGCAATACCATACCTAATTACACCTTCCGGTCAAAGGTTTACCCTCAGGTGTTTTGCGGCTTTTAAGGGCTTTTATGTTGCCGCAACTCAAAAGAATCATTACAGATTATATATTTTTAAATCAGCCTTGCAGAGATGCTAAAATATGAAAGACGGCATCGCTAGCAATCGATTGCGCTAAAGGTCTCAACTTAGACCATTAGTGTCGGTCCGGCAGCAGCGATGCGGGTGAAAAGGCCACGTTTTGTTCACTAATGAGTTTAGGCTTATCTTGCGGGTCCGACGGTATAAAGCACACATCTTTGCCTTTCCGTGAACCGATAACCCCCTTCGGATAATAATAACCCCAATATAATGATTAGATTGAATATACTTATTAGGCTATCCGACGCACGGATTTCCTATTTTCGCAGCCTCACATGCGACGTATCCATCAGTGTCTAAAAGCATGAGCTCAGTAATTAAACAAGTGAATGATTTCCCAGGTTGGATCCAATTGTTGTTTTAAAAAATGGAGGCTAAATGTGAATTAGTCAGCTTCTAGTCCCCCAAATATTTAGTCCACATCAAGTGGAATTTCAGCAAATTTATTTAACAACAAAAGCGAGCGTATGGACACTCACCATCAAACCCAGTTACGCTGCATGAATCAGCCACATTTAATTCCTTGTCATCGGGTTTGGGAGACGGGGGTGTGGCTCTCTCCCGGATGGACTCGCCGTGGGACTCCCCTGGCACTGTTTTTCCACCAAACACTCCCGTGGTAGTCCCAGCACTTGCTTTGGTGGATTTGACGCCAGGTAACAAGTGTGAGCCACAGACGCACCACGCACTCTTCGCTCCGTGCAAAGAACAGGGAAACATCACAGACGATAATATTCTTATGCTAATATGCATAAACGTGGGGAAGCACCGATATGAAAAAATACAAGCATTTAAACAAAATTATCCATTTAATGGTAACAGCATAAATGACTGATATACAGGCGTTCTGGGATTGAAAAAAAACGTATTCTAGCCTTCATCTACGACACAATCATACGGACACAGCATTTTATCCCTGTCATAAATTTTCAGCTCAGCATAATGGTGTGACAGGCACTCTGGGGTAATAATACAATTAAATTAAAAGCTTCTGTCACTTTGTTTTCTGATGTTTGCACATTCACTGTAAAATAAATTATAACCGAATAAGGAATGTGTTAAGCAGCTGGCAGTACACACTGCGAGAGTCCGTTTAGCTTTCTGAGGTTTCCGCACTGAAATCTGCATTACTTCCAGGTTTTTAAAGTGAGGTACGTACATGTCAGCTCAGCTCTGGCGAACGACTGCCGATATCGGTGGCATCCAATACGAAACCAGCTCTCAAACTTCTCGTTCAATCCTGAGTCCTAACTAGCCATTAAGAGGACAGATCGGGCAAACCAGACGCCAATGGGAGAACCTCTGTCATTCCCTCCTACAGTTTACCCTAAATGAGATGCCTTTTTAAATCAGGGTCAAAGTCCAAGATAATTATTTGCGAGTTCTAATTGCTTTTCAGGAATGTGCAATCGAGACAAAATATATCGAACCAAAAGTGGTGTTTAAAAAAAAAAACAGTTCATCAATCGTGGGACACCTGTGTTGCTGGAAAACCGTAAATCTCATCCACTGTAGAGAATGCAGCCGGTGTTAATATTCTGTTTTTGTTTCTTTAATCTACTTAAGATGCAACTCCAATGCTTTTGTTATCAAGATTACAGTTGGTCTTCTCTGTTGCTTGCATCTGTAGTCAATGTTTGAAAAACCTTTTAATATTCCACAGTTATATCTCACTGATAATATGTGTTCCAAGCCAAATTGCTTGCACAAATTCAGCACCTTCATTTCTACAAGCTTAACAGCAGTGGATCCTTCCAGGTGCCATGATTGGAGGGTGGACAAGTGCTCCTTTGAAAAGGGAACCAATCACAGCGCACTTTGGGAGTCTCACCCATTGGCTGATAGCTTTCCATCGCCTTGTCATTTAATAAAGGTTATCACGCAAAGGAGATCAATACAAGGAGAAAGAATATATATAGATATATCTATGTCTATATACATATATATATAATATATAGCACTTTAACCACATTAAGCATCATATCTCATCCCTCCAAAGTTACGCAACAGCTGGCTTTAAGCATCATGGTTGCCAGGCGACATATACAACAAGGATGTCTGGAATATTGTCTTTAGCATCGTCATGACAAGAACAGCAAGAATATTGGGTCTAGGGTTACTAATACTGTTAATATTATTGCACATATCTTTTTATTTTAAAAAGTCTCACATTAATAGGCTTACATCTGACACAAAATAAGGAATACTCCATTGACTGCTTTGGTGGTAGATTGCCAACTCACTTGCATGACCCACAACCCAACGTTTTCCCGCTTTTATCTTCCTCGTCCGTCAGGCAGTTGTAGTTTTTTTGTGATTTGTCCCAGCCATTCGAAGACAAACCCAGCCATTCCCGCTCACCCGCCTTTTGACAAAATGGCAAAAATTTCAACCAGTCCCAGCTCCTCTTCCATCAGGTTAGGGGTGGGACAAATGTAAAGGGAGGATAACAATTGGTCAGGAGGAGGATGTGGGCGGAGCCAGGGGCTGGGCCAATTTCCCCTTAGTCGGCATATATGATGAAGCCAGAGAAGGTGCTGTACTTGTTGTTGTTGCCCCCATGGGCCTTGCCCCCATCCAGCTTCACGTAAACCTCGTCCCCTGGTTCCAGGTGCAGCACAGCACTGTTGCTGGCATAGTCATAGTTCTGATCAGCGTCCTGGGCGATGGCACTGGCTCGCACCTGTGGGACATTGGGTTAAAAGTAAAAGTCAAAGATCAGAAAAGCACATAACTTGTAGTGGACATCCAAAAATGCACAGAAAGGTCAACGTGGAATTTTATCTGCAGGGTTAATTATGAGCCATTGTAGGAAAAGCTTTAAATTAAAGAAACAACATAAACAAAGAATAGAATAGAATAGAAATACTTTATTCAACCCCATGAGGAAATTGTCTTTTCACTTATCCCATCTTGCCGACATATATAGTAACAGCAAGCTTGGAGGGTTACAGTGCAGGGTCAGGCTGTCCCTGGAGAAATTGGGGGTTAAGGGTCTTGCTGAAGAGCCCAACGCCAGCATCAGTCTTCCAACCTTGGGATTTGAACCGACAGCCTTCTGATCATGGAAGTTATATTCCTCTGAGTCATACACTGCCCGACAAATAATTTTGGAACTAAGCAAATCCATTTACTCAAATCATTTCACCCTTTCATAAAGCATATAGATGATTTTCACTCCAGAGTGGCACAATACAGCAAAACGGCAAGGACTTGAACCAAAAATCTACTGTTGAACAGTTTATTACCATTCCCGAGATAGACCTTATATAGCAGCATCTACTATGTGTGAGGTTTATGTAATTTTCATCCAGAAACACTCCCTACTGCGATGAATTTGGTAAAACAAGTGACATGTAAATTTTGTGCAATTTCATCATTACCAAATCTGAAGCTATCTTACATTAAAGCAGACTCACTGCGACACTCACACAGCACAACAACCGCAGCAAAAAAGGTAATTTTGTTATCTACCTTTATAAGCAAAAACAAAAACCTAACCCAAGGAATGTGACGGATAGGGGATATTTTAAGGAAAAGTAACAATTTTGTTGATATTACATTATAACAATAAATGAACTACTGCCACTATAGTGCACTGTATTGTCCTTTATAGAGACCATTTGCTGAAGCTGTATTTCTGTGCTTATTTTAAACCATTGAGATTCTATGATTTAAAACATATTCTAGTTATACATTACAATGACTTAATTACTGTAAGTACTCGGTAGGTCTGTCTAACTAAGGGCAGTTTGCATTAGTGTATGTGCTTGTCAAAATCCAATCCAGAATTATCAGTATTGTTTTAAATTTCGTGTTATCATTGAACTGGTGTACAAAACATACGCAAATCAAAATTCTCTATTTAGAGAATTTGCTATCGTTTTCCATATATTTTAATTAGAAGAGAGAGGTAAGGAGCATGCGCTGATTACAGCACGTTCCGCACCCACCACATGACAAACCACTTCAGGGGTGAGAACCTGAGCGCAGCCATGCGGTTGGTGATACCTCAGCACCACACTGGTTTGAATGGACCAGTGCGAGTTTTTTTTTTCCGGTGGCTGGAGTGCCAGTCCTGCCACCAACCCCCAAATCACAAAGCATCGCATTTAATTGACGGGGAAAAGTTGTAGTTTTCCTTTGGAAGTTAAAACGATGTCTTTAGAACGTAGATACAACTCGTGACTGTGGCCACAGAGCCGTACATCCACCCAGTCTATTCCAAAATCAATTGATATGGATTATTTCAGCACAGGCTTCCTTAGGTAAATTAGCTCCGAAAAATGAGGAGTTCTTGAACACTAAAGTATCAGGTGTCAAAAGACGTTTTCGGAGGTTATGACCCCGCCACCTCGCCTTTGCAAAGTAACTCCTGCCCTCTAAACTGCTGTTTGATAACTACAACGATAAAGACTGAAAAAGACGCAAGACTGCTTCAGCACCTCGGATAGCGGTGTTTCTCTATTAACGTGAGTACCACTTTAGAAAAACGCTACAAAACCAGCCCAACTAGCGTAACTGTGAAATTTAAAATCTGGGATCAGTTATTCACACGTAACAGGTAGAACGTGAAGAGACACTTTGACCTGAATGACTACAGTCAAGGGCATGATTTTAGGTTGAGTATTATGGGGTGGGGGGGGGGGAGTTGAGGTGTCCACCCATTTAAGGAGGTCCAAGGGGTTGTATTGGCTGATTTCCATTATTGGGGGGGGTTACAACCTCCAATAATTAAAGCCTCTGACTACAGTTACTCACAAACAAACAATCCATTCAACTTATTTTCAATTAACTAAACTTAAAAACAGTATTATTCTCGTCTGTACAAGGTTATGCCCTCAGATTTTCGTTTTTAAACTTCAAAAACTTTCACAAAACTCCTGGTTCGGATCATATCGCGATTTTTAAAATCACGAATCGGATCATTTTTCGGATCAAGAAAAACTTAAAAAACGTGTAAACTTTTAACATGCTCCGTTCACACAACAGTTTTGTCTGTATGTTTTCACTGCAACTCTGTACCGTATAATGTCCATAGAGGGCATCCATCATTACCCTCATTTATGTCCTGTCCTGTTATGTCGAGATCACGACTTATTTTTCTCGTAGGTTAAACATTGCCAAACTTGTTTTCTCGAGATCACAAAATAAAAGTTATCTCGGGAAAACAAAAGTCGTAACAGACGTGCAAACAGCGTTTATCAGGTGAAAAAGCGAACCGGATTCCACTAAAAATGCCGTGGCTAATGCTATTGAATACGGGTAGTTTATGTTAATATTGCATTCCCACTCAGAATCAAAAATCTCCCCCCGTTTTGAAAAATGACTTTCAGTCTCTGCATGCATGTCTTCTACGGACCTCCGTAGCATCCTCATACTGGGAATTATTACTCTAAAAAGTTTCAGTGGCAGCAAAATTATTTTTCACACTATTATGGTTGGGACTTTTCAATTAATACGGAGTTCACATTCGTAGCCAACCGTGGGGGTTGATCCATACGGATCACGGATCAACTACGCTCTGTTACACCAGTATGTTGGGTCTCAGTTCATGGAGAGTGTACTACTCGTAAAACACTTTTGGCAGTCTATTTACGATTCAAACATACCAAGCTTGTGACACTATTATAGGATTAAACATTAAAATGTTCGCACAGAAAAGGCAGGCCTACCTGTTCCAATCGAATTAAGCTACTTAGGCCTATATTCAGTTACAAATAATTAACATGTTTAGTTAGTGTGACAAGGGGTACAAAACGATTAATCATCGGGTAACTTAAAGATCGATGATTTTATACTATGACCGTAATTTAACAATAGTCCTATATTATTAAATAACGTTAAAATAATCACAGTTGTTTTTTTCTTATAATTAATCCTAGTATTGCAATTGTATGTATAATTATTCAAATGAGCTTAGGTTTAACTTCTGTCTGTTAAATACATAACTATTTAAATTCATTTTATATTTACCACCAGTCATGTAATAGGCCTATAACGCTAACGAACTGCTGCCAGGGGTCGTAATTTATCAGTTCAGCTGACTGAAAATATCTACCCTGGGGATGACCGTTCCTGTCTCGCAAAAGCTCCACCTAATTCGTGTGCAACCCAGCCAAGCTTCTGTCTCAGTGACAGCTTTGAATTATGGTGATCAGGGGCAGAGACTGGTCATCCGGACGCTGTTTTCTCTGCACGGTCCTTCCAGCTCGTTGTACGCCGATGGTGTCCATCTTCGGTGGGAGAGGTTGAGAATCATCTCTCCTTTCCTCATTCCCCTCATTTGCGAGTCTTTTGCTCCCGGTCTTGGCAGTGCTTCAGTAACGACAAGTACCCGGTGTTCCGGTGCAGAGTTGACGCTGGATATAACTGAGCTGTGTCTATCGCCGCTTAATAACGAGATCGTATCAATTTTATGGGCAATCCTATATTGGTAAATTAAGGGCGATCAGTTTCTCTTTAAATTTGCCACTTATTGCCAGAAAGGTATATCGTCAGATGCAGACTTCACTTTTTACCTGTGCAAGGAAGTGCATATTCTTACTTACTTTTAAAAGTCCAAACAACCAAATAGAATAATTTATCGTACTTATTGCTTTACCTGTGTTTGTATCGGTCGACAGATTGCTATTAAGGACTCGCCGCAATCAACGCCTACCTGGTTGTTTTTACAAAGGTCAGCCCACATGCTGGTCCCATCGCCGCCGCGCATCAAGACGTGGTAGGTGAAGAAGTAAATCCCCGGGATGGAGCAGGTAAACTTCCCGGTCGTGGGGTCGTAATGGTTGCCCAGGTTAGTCACCACGTCTTCGAATTTGAGCACCTCGTAGCCTTCGTGCTGCTTTTTAAGCCCAGCGTAAAAGGCTATTTTGGGGACTGTGCTGTAAGTGGCGGCGCTGATGGCTCCTGCGGCGGCGTTGGGTCCAGGTGGTCCAGGCAGTCCTGGTCGCCCCGGATCTCCTTTCTCTCCGGGCGGGCCGGCTGGACCTGGCGGTCCTGGCTCTCCAGGTGGGCCCCTGGGGCCCGCCTTCCCTGGACGACCGGGCTCCCCTTTCGGACCCTGGATGAAAGTGGGCAGCGACTGGACGAGACCGTTGTCCCGCACAGTGTCCGCCGTGGCAGTACTGGTCGGAGACTTAGTCCCATATGGATCGCACACCATCCGGCAGGTGCCAAGCATCTCGTAATGCGCAGATGTCCCCGCAGAGTTGACCAGAACGGGGATGAGGATCACCAGCACTAAAACCATAATGACTCCCAGCACCCCGGCAGCGATCAGCCGCTTTCTGCCGACTAGTCTAGTCAGCGCGGGGCGATCCTCTTGTCTGCTTTTGGGCGAAATCTTGGTGGTTGGTGAGGTACCCTTTTAAATGAAAAAAAAAGTCCGTTTAGATTTCGCTAATGATAATGAACTTATTGGGCCAAGCCCCTTGTGCTTTTTTTCTCTCAACTTTTTTGTGCTGATGTTTGCTTATTCAAGTTTCACAAACCTGAAACTTCAGCCCTTTTCAAAGCTTTACCGCAGAACAACACTTGACAAAAAAAAAACGCTGGTGTTCAGCGTATTGCATAGCCTGCCCCTTGAAAACATACACGTGTGCTCACACGGCGCATCCTCCCGACAATGAATGCGATCGCAATCCTTTATCCCCTCCTACGTGGCGACGCCTTCAAAGCCCCTGTACTTCTGGAGAGAACTGACTCCTATATCTATGCGTGTCTGATCAACCTGAGCCGGGAAGGGCTTGTAGAGGGAGTTGTCCTCTGCCCGGGGGTAGGTGTCGCACAGATCGGGAGCGCACAGGGGCTTCTGCACAAGCTGAGTCGACTGCGTCGCTTTCAGAAAGACAAAAAGAGGGAGGGAGAGTCGGCACTCGGGATTCTAAAACGGGAAAATGTTAAGTAAACCACGGACCCTTACAGAGCATCTCCGACCAAGCAGATATCTTAAAGTACTGCACAAAAATAGTTTTTAAAAAGTAACAAAAATCGTTTCGATGTGATGTGTGACATCTCAGATTTATTGCCTTACGTGGGCTACATATATAAAGGGGCTTACAAAGCATGTTTTTAAAGAGATTCAGAAAATAGTCTTTTTCTTTGTAAATGGTACATAGGCCTACAGTGTAACAAATTCAGACTAAGAGTGGGTTAATCCAATACAAAATTTAGAGTACTATATAATTCCTATTTCACGTCTGCAGCAGATGGCGTGCTGATTAGAAACAAGTACTTCCGTTTGCCAACCGCCACGTAATGTGCAGGAAAAGTCAGCGCCTAGTTCAACGCATTAAGAAAAGTTAGTCCGAAGCATTGCATCTCATTAAAAATTACACGTCAAGGCGACCTCGTGATCATTAAAAATGTCACATTTGCCAATAAATCCACCCGATTTGAGTTACATGATGCATTGCTTGTACAAAACAATGAAGCCGCAGACAATATCCGAGATTGTGTTTTTGGGAGTTCAGTAACCATCACAATAAGCCAAATTCAATATCACATCCTGCCCCTGAATCATGCATCTTGCGTCGGCACTTTTAAAGAAATTTGCAGCGTAGTTACAAAGTGTTTGAAAAAAGCTGTGAAAAAAAAACAGGTTATGTGGGATGTTTAGAGCTTTTATGCGAATAACTTATAAACTCTGCGGTATGTAAAGTTAATAGCTTATGTATTTACATTTTGTATTTTTTTTTTGCTCACGCTGTTATTGATATTAAAACTCCATGGTGCTTTTGCAGTGGAATTTAACCTGAAATGTATAATTGAAAAGCATTTCAGCGTCAACAGGTTGGGCGCGGTTTTGTCTCCAAAGGGGGCAATTCTTTTCGGCATCCTAGTGTATGACGTTGACCAAATAACGTTTCATCCCCGTAAATATATTTAAATGTACTCTCTAAGTACAACTGAATATTTCACTGAAGGAAAACGGCATAAACGTGTCGTTTATGGGACTCTTGTCTTTAACCACCTGCATTAGGCGGCTGTGGTCAGACGGGTGCGGTCAGGTTAAGTTAAACCAGCATCAGTTCGGCTTTCTATGCCATCTGTGATTAGCGTCACCATTTCTTTCAGATCGCCTCGTTCTAGTATGGGCTAAACTGATCAGCACGTTAGTTTCGCCATCGTTATATCCCTGCTCACATTTCAATGTTTTACCTCGGCCAACCACCAAAAAGTCTGTGAGGCACTGAGCAGAAGTTCCTACTCCCGGTCTCTGGAGAGAATTCCGCACTATCCATGCACGGTGTACTTAAATTGATTTTACTTTTAAGCTTAATTGAATATCCAAACGGTATTGAGTGGCTAAATATAAAACAAGGTTCTAGCCAGATTTTGCTGGATAATAGCCCTTCCTAAGAAATTTACATTGCACTACACCCTTAAATCAAGTTGATATGGAAGAACTTCAACACACTGTTTTTCACGCGTGTTTTTCAGACAAAGCGTCTTAGACCCTATCCACATTGAGCCGACTTAATAGGAGACATGACTCTCAGCCAAAGCTACATCTCATCACTCCGTCGTCTTCCCATAAATCAAAGCTGTACAATCAATCGGCTGATTAGGCAGGGAACCCTTGTGTCCTTAGAGTTCTCTGGCCTATACGGAGCGATGAGTTGAAATAATGAAAAATTTAACGAGAAAGAAATACAAAACATAATAAACAATATGTAATGGATCAGGCCCAAAAACGGAGAGCTCTGTCGTATTCCGTCCCCGGCAAGCACATATCGATTGGTTTAAAAGGCCAACGATTATTGTTTTTGCTGTCTTGAGATCTTCCCGCATAATGATGCATGCACTGATAGCTGGGTCATTTTTTAAACATCATCTTTCAGCGTTTGAGCTCCTGTGACAAGACAATTGAATAGCCGTAGATAATGCCTAAAATCCAATTATGCATGAGACCTGAGGGGCAGAAAAAAGACGGATAGCGCCGTAATGCAGACCTTTAACGATTATCCTCAGTTCCCCATAAACTTTTAGACCACACCTCCCCGTTTTCTTGGAGACTAAGGGAGACTCCCTCTTGTTTGCCATGTGAAAAGTGCGATTACTCATGGTCCTTCTCCACACGGCCCCTCCCCCGAAGATCGCAATTAGCATTAATTTTTAAGAGGTTTATCAAGGACGTCCCGGAGTTTTATAACCCAGAATTACATATTACCCAGAATTACAGGTGTCAAATAGGGAACTCCTAACCAAGGACGTAGGAACCGGGGAGGGGGGACAGGGGACGGGTAGCCACAAATACTTAATTTACGACACGCCCTCCAATAAATAGACTTTTGCATTTAAACTATCGAGTTGTGCCCTCTCCTCCAATCCAATTAAACTCTCAGCTATGCCCTTGCTCCTAACAGATCAAAAGAGATTCACAAAAAGGTCTGAATGTAATTCGTTGTATTTTACCTGAATTGCACTGTATATTTATGGTCTTAACACTTACATTTCACATTACCTCTCATCTTCCAGCACAGCAACCGCGAGTCTAATACAGTTCGTATAGCATTTGACTATGAAATAAAGCAAACAGGCATGTTAATTAAAAAAAAAGGATCGATAATGTAATTCAAATGAATGTGTTTTATTAAAAATGATAAAATTCAGAACCGTACATGTGACGTGGTGGGAATTCATGCACCGTAACAAGCAGAAAAACAATAGCAACAGCAATAATTAGAATACTTCCATCAGCGCTACCCAAGAGTAGGCCTATACTGGTATTCTGCCCAATTCCTTTGGTCTCATTAGCGTTTAAACAAAACCCGCATTTACATTCTCCGATTCTGAAACACGGGAGTATTGCATTTTGAACATGTAGGGATAATAATCTTCTGTTTCCGATTTCTCTAAAATATAAATTAGGATTTTTTAAATAAAATATCTTGATCTACGGCATCAAACAGAGCGAGCGAAAACGATCAAGAGACGGCAGGTTTCTACACGTCACATCTAAATCCGTAGTTTAAAAAAAAACCAGTGAGTGTAAAAATGCATGTTACTGCTGCTAATTAACTGTACATGAATGAATATACATTTATTATAAAACCGTGATCGTGACCACACACATAAACATACGGTATGAGCGAGCCGGTGTGAAAGGTGCGGCACGTGTCTGCCATCAGTGCACGGGATTCCCCTGGGCTGTTTCAGCATCGCCTGACAGGTACATCTTTTTTCAGATGGCTAGTGTGGCTGGGACAGCAAACGCTAAAAACACGCAGTACTTATCTTATGCTCTCGCCAAATTCCAGGGGTGGAGGGATCTGCCTCTTGCAACGCCCCTGCCACACCACCCACACACACACACACACACACACACACACACACACACGCACGCACGGGCGCGCGTGCGTGCTCCCCCCATCTGGTTTTGGATACTGGAATTCCATTCTGCCAGTTGAGAAGACAGGCTGGAAAGTGAGGTTAACATTTTCGAATGACAGAACTGGTTGGTTGGTTGGTTGGTTGGTTGGTTGGTGGGGGGGGGGGGGGCAGAGTTGTGGCACAATATGGGACAGGGAAAGGGTTAGGCGACTCACCGGAGCACTTGGAGCATTTTATTACTGGATGAGGCTACTTTGCAGTAGGATTTATTAATGCTACTCTCATGTCGTGCTGTAGGGGGCGCAATATTACATGCACAGCAGTATAAAGCAGACGTTTGTACTTATATCTCTAAATGGAACTGAGAGGCTCATGCTGAGGACCCAGGGTAGGCTGAGTAGGGTCCTCACTCCCTTTTCTTTACTTATTCTTAGCGGCTAACGGCTTGCGGCTGATCTTCTTCGACTTGTCATTGCTCTTCTTCGGAGGCTCCGGATTGGCCTGCATGTGCCTCCCATAGAGGCTGCAGGGGGACGAGAAAGCAGACAGGTGTCACACGAGCATTACCCACGGGGTAGCGGGGCAGGCCTATACGATAAACATTGTCGTTCCATCGCAGAGTGACTTGGCAAACGTCATCCTGAGGTATTACAGCTCACTGCCATTCAAGAGACAGAGAGAGAGAGATGGAAGGAAACAGGGGCCAGGGAAGGGTGGGGATTTCTGGTCCACTGCACCTCCTGTCTTAGAAGGAAAAAAAACTCAGAGTCTGATGGACGGGGGTGAAGCATAAGCGAGAGCAGAGAAATGGATAAAGCTGGGATGAGGGGGGGACTGGGGGATTGAGAGAGACAGGAAGAGAGAGTAGAGAAAGGAATAAAAGAGATATGGGAGAGATGTAAAGGCATTTAAAGACCTGGAGGGAACAGGGATAATGATATGGGGGGGCACACAGCTGACAGGAGCAGAAGGGGCACACTCAGAGTCGGGGGGATGGGGGGGGGGGGTCGGCACGTTTAGAGGGATTACAGATGTAACCGCAAACATGTGAAGTGTCACACTGCGTCGGGTTTATGGGGGGAGTTAGAATCAAACATGAAGCCCTCCCCAAAAATGACAGAGGCAGATTAATGGGGTGGGGGTTAAACACATATGATGTACATCTCAGGCACACATGAGCACTTACACGGTGAATCTCACACACACACACACACACACTGAGCTAAGATCTGACAGCAATGCAACTGCACAAGCACATAAGCAGAACTGCACGCGCACACACACACACACACACACACACACACACGAGCTCAGATCAGTACACACATTGTAGACACACAGATGTAACACACACCTCAATGTAATGCCGAGGACAGATTGTAGGAGACTCTGTCACACAGTAGGAATTTAACTTTCAGAAGGTTTCACAGCCCTGTTACCGACATGCTCAGATCCACTCGCATAGCCAGCCTCTGCGGACGCCCAAATCCTACAGTTTCTCGAGGGTCTTTTTCCTCTGTATGTGTGTCCGCTGATGCTGCCATGGAAGAAGCTTCTGGAATGGGGGGGGGGGGGGGTTAGCCCCGGGAGACGGGATGGTTGACAGTGCCCCATCACTGGGAGCCTCCACCACTGCTCCCTCACCCAGTGAGGATATTGAGGTGCCCAGTTTTCTCCTGGGAAGGGGGGGGGGGGTGACCATAGCTCTCCCACCCCAGACTGTGAAGCGTTCTGCAGACTCGCCTCGGCATGTGCCCAACCATCCTCTAGGTGCCACAGTCCTGTCTGGCAGTAGAACCACGAGAGGACAGACTTCCGGGAGCTTCCTTCAGAAAGCTACCGGGGTGGTGGTGGTGGTGGTGGGAGGACCCAGGGGAATTCAGGGGCAGGAAAATGGCCCTAAAGCACAAGAATGCTATTTAATCTCAAGGCAGTCTCTATTGTATTGTGATTTTTATTGCATTTGTGTTCATACCATATTATCCATTTTTATATGCACTGTATAGTCTGTATACATACAATCACAAGCCACTTTATTAGGAACATCTGTACACATGCTCTTTCATGCAAATATCTAATCAGCTAATCATATGGCAGCAGCTCAATGCATGAAACGAAAAGCTTCAGTTAATGAGCAGATCGAGTCTCAAAAATGGGAAGAAAATGCGATCTGAGTGATTTTGACCGTGACGTGGTCGTTGGTACCCGACTTGATGGTTTGAGTATTGCAGGAGCTGCTGATCTCCTGGGATTTTCACGCGTGCCAGATTAACTTACATTAATACTGCAACAGGGGGGTAGCTGGTAGCACCCCCTACTGGTGCTTTAGGGAGCAGCATGAGGTGAACCAAATATTGTCACTGAAACAGTCTAACCAAAAAACAAAATTAACCACTGGGTCTGAAGCAGGGGTACGCAACCCTGATCCTGGAGTACCAGTATCCAACAGGTTTTCCAGCCTACCTGGTCTCTGATGAACCACACCTGATCTTCAGCAGATAGTAACTCATCAGGTAGAGAACATGCGGGACACTGGCACTCCAGATTCAGGGTTGCCTACCCCTGGTCAAAAGGGTAGAGATTCATTAAGCACCAGCTGGAAATGCCTTGAGACCCAATCTAAGGGCTGCCCCAAAGGTGCGTCTGCCCAGCTGAGACAACTTTCAGCCTCTCAAACATCGCTATAGTTTTAGTGTTGTTGTTATCATTAATAATAATAATATCCACATAGGGCCCACCCATCGTATTCCCCTGGCTACCAGCAGCCATGCATGACCCCACACAGTAAAAGGAGAACTCAGCTAATCTACGAAGCATCAGTCAGTATGTGTCAGCTCGTTACGGCGGCCCCCTACCATCCCCTCCACAGGTACAAACCCACGGATCCTCCATCCCACCTGACAGAGAACCGTAACAGTCCCAGCAAAAAAATAAATAAAAAAAAAAAACAAGAAAAAATAAGTATAAATCAGCAGAGTTTCTGTCCCCCCCTTCCCCCAACCCTGTCCGGCTAAAGCCAATTATAAGATGCGATGCGTGCAGAGGAGAGGATAAGGTTGGCTTCCTGATGTGACTCGGGGATGGGAAAACACAGATTTTGAAAGGCTCGCCAACTTCGCTGATCTCAATCACAGCTGTTTGCCCGTTTGACGGTGCGTGGACGCCCGCGCGCATGTGTGTGTGTGTGTGTGTGTGTGTGTGTGTGTGTGTGTGTGCGCGTGTGTGAGTGTCCAAGGCTCATTATCATGCCAGCTGTTGACCTGATGACACAACCTGGAGAGGAGCAAACTCAAACAAGCTATAAAAAAACCACGGTATTTATTTCCTTAGTGGACGTAAATTAATCGGGGCATTGAATCTATTGTGTGGGAGCATAACAAGAAAAAGGTTAGACAGTGAAGGCTACAAATGCCAGCCTGATAAAAAGACAATAAATTACACATATATAAAAAGACTGAAGGAAAAGGATAAAACAGAGGCATTTGGCTACTTAGATCACTCTATATTCAAGAGCATAAAACCACAAATATGACGTACATCAGCACCATGGCATCATCACACCGTCAGCGATCATCACCCAGGGACTTTACTAATTAAACAGTTTCCCCTTTGGCTTCTGATGTGCTCCAGAAATGAATGTGGCCATAATCTTTGATAGCCTCCTTGCTGCTATATCAATTTTCATTCTTTTTTTGCCCCCCCCCCCAAAAAGCAGAGTGTGAAAAGGTAAACCCCATTTCTACCATGGACAGTCGGGGCTTCGCCTTGTGATGATTTGTGGCTTATCATGATCACGCCAAAGTCTGTCTCAGGGCAGAGGCACATCTAAGTAACAGCTTCTCTCCATTTAGCGTCGTCAAGATACTGTTCATTAAAGGTTCTTCCAGCATGTCTAGCAGCCATGCCTAGCACAGCGAGAGGCGGACACTCCTCGAGCTGCCGGAAAGGCGGCATACGTTACAACACACAGCCGGAAAGTGTAGCCTTCTGTGGTTCTACACCGCTTGTCTTGTACCATCCTGTGACTGATGGTCTGATGGGGGGGATGGGAGGAAGAGTCATAAGCTTCATCGAGCGGAGTGCCAGCTGCCTTACCACCCCAGAGAGCGGACCTGAACTGGGTGAGAAGTCTGGCTGATTGCCACTCAGGCCTGACCTTCGTGTACCAACCCAAAGATCTTTAATTATGAAATAATATACACACAAGCACAAAATACATAGTTCCATAAGTCTGAACCGAGTCCCTAAGGAGATTAGAGTGAGCTGTGGGGTCACGGTTGCTGCTGCTAATGTCGAGGGAAAACTAACATCCAGACACAGTGGGTTCTGGCTGGCAGCGGTTCCGGAACCTGTCAATCCCTGTGCTGGCACTCCCGGTGCTTTCCTTACATGCCTGCAGGGACGTGTTTTGAGCCGGCCCTCCCTCTGTGGACAGAGGGAGCTCCACTGTCACATCAATGATGTCCACAAACCACTGCATCGCGGAAAGGGCGAGAGTTTGGGGACAGGAAACTAACACAGGAAGGGGGTGGGGGGGGGGTCACAAAACTTGTACTGACAAGGGTAATGGTAATCCATGCAGGCAATGGAGATAGCCGATAAAGCTAAACGACAATAATTAAGACACATGACAAATTAGTGTGAGCCCACAATTCGGGAGCATATCGCCGACACCGTTCCCATTTACCGCCAATCGACCCGGCCGTTCCGCTGACCACCCCACACCCCTCCCCCATGTCCCACTAAAGAGGCTCTGGCATGTTGGTGCATTAATCTGCACAATAACCCTCCCATGTTACCATGCAGAATCTCCAAGCAGGTCTGTCATCTGACATCCGCAGGCATTACAAACAAGCCCCGGCTATTGGCCGAACCAGGCAGCCCGTTATATATTCAAGAGGGAAATGAGTAGGAGCATTGCTTTACTTGCTGGGGGGTGTCGTTGAAAGCTGAACGCTCTGCGCTTCTGGTCTTAATTAAGGGTGAACGAGTGCCGGAAGGTCGACGAAAACTTTGTCATTCTCGCTTCTGTGGTCCCAGGACGGGGGCTCATAATAAGGCCGCTGACTGATATCCTTTAGCTGACCCTCAGTGTGGCAGAAGGTGTAAATACAAGCCCCCCCCCGCAACCTGACCACAGCCAGCTAATGAGGACAGATAAGGGCTGGATCTTTAAGCCTGTGACACACACCTCTGACCCCCGTGGTTGCTCAAGTGGGGTATTTCCTGGGGTCAGAAGATGGAGAGATAGCCCTGTCTCATGACTTGAGTAAAGTTCTACGCAAACATTCTTCACAGACTGACCTGGTGAAACAACAGGGTCACATCTGATTCGGAGAACGCATTTAACTGAAATGTGCCACCTTGCCCGCAAGTGGGGGGGTCATCACAGTCTCAAGTGACACGGACCTGTTTTTAAACTGAGCCTCTGGGTGCTGTATGGGGATGGATGGGCGGTGGCATCAGCCACACCCTGAAACCCATCTCGGCCAAGGGAAAGAAGGAGGGTGGGGGTCTGCCCCAGGGAGCCCTGCTGAGCAAAGACAAAACCTGCTCCGAAACCCCCGATCTGACCCCCCCACCCCACCCTCCATATCACCACAGCACACAAAGATGGGGATGACACCGGTCAGCCATCAAAAAGGCAAGTGTGCCAAAATGGAGTACATTTGGTTCCTGCTGATGCTCCAAACCCAGCACCCACCAACTCAGACTCTTCCTGCTGCTGGAGGCCGCTGAGGCAGAACCGCATTGGGCACAGAGCCGGCGCGCGTCCCAGCCGGGGCGCAGGAAATATGCTTAATATTTATGTTGGTGAGCCACGCTGTCAATCCCTCCCCTGCTCTGTGGGTAAGGCGGGTGGGCGGGGGGGGGGTGGGTGGGGGGATGG
>JAAGVU020000078.1:17328276-17355849 GCA_011763525.2 Mormyrus iriodes | reverse complement strand
TTTGCTTTAACACTCTCATGCTAAATGGCTAGGAGCGATGAGCAAAGGAGAGGCCAGCCGGAGAGGTGCTTATTTTCATTTTTAATTATTCATTTCTGTCCCCCCCCCCCACCCGTTCTCAGTTACTGAGGCAGAGCTGGTATCAAACTGCAAGGCAGTTCTGGTCCAAATACAACCCGGCACCCCCCCTTCCCCACCACCATTCCCCGCTTAATCCACTGAACCCCCACTCGTCTTCCAAGATCTACTGGGATTCCCAGTTTCTGGTCACAGACTGCCTGAATTTGTGCACTAAGTTGCAAGACAATAATTTAAATTCCTAATATATTTATAATTAAAAAACAAAATTAAGCATCTGCTCCCCTAGCTTGCTTTGGCTTATTTGTCCTTTTGAAACAGATAAGTAGAAATGAATATTAAGATAAAAAAAAAAAAAACAGATTAAAAGGTATTATTGCAACTCAGAAGTAATCGGGTAATAAGGAAAAACTTCCCGGCAATTCACAACGCTTTAAGTTTTAAAATGAGAACAAACAAGAATAAATAAACATCTTTGCTGTCACATTCTGATGGGGACAGACGGGGATCTGGAAACCTCGCTCTGGAACGGAAGTGCCGAGACGTTCCCTAATCCCAGGCAGAATCCGGCCGACAGCTCCCGCGATGAATTAAGAGCTCAGGCGAAACGGAAACGGGCCGGTAGACAGCGGATAGCTATACCGAAACATGGAAAACTGCTTCACATTAAAGGGGCTACGTGACAGTATGGCACCGGATGGGACAGGGGCCAGGTGATTCTCTGGAAAACCATTAACAATAATACAACATCAACAAGAATAAAACAATAATAATAGTAATAACAGTAACAAACCTCTAATTAACAATTAAAAAGTATGCAAGAGAGACACTTCAAGAAGAGGTACAAACTGGTGATTAACACTGACTTTCCGAATCGTGACCTCCCCTACAGGTACTGGGGTGTGATCTTTCTAGGATTCAACAATAGTGCCCCAGGTGGGATCAGAACCCAGTCGGGCGTCATATAGGAAGCACCTGACAAACTTACAACAATTTAAAAAAAAAAAAAAAAAAGACTGAGCCAAGTGTCCAAATGAGTGGCGAATTGAGATATCGACTGTTGGCGAATTAAAAAACCACAAACGAACGAAGGAATGGACAGACGATTGGGGAGAGGGGGGACCTGCTCTGCGCCATGCAAGCGGGAAGGAGCTCCTGATTTATTGCACGTTTCACCGCTGATGACAATGTGCTATTAAAATAATCACTGATGCAGACAGGATTGACTAAACATCGAGGGGCCCCTCGAGCGGGCTCAGCGCGAGACTGTCAGACGCAGGGAAAGCACAGCCTCACCATTTCACTGAGAGAGAGAGACACACACACACACACACACACACACACACACACACACACAGACACACAGACACACACACCACGACAGACATTCCAACAACCCACCAATCCAGACTAACAGTCCCACAAACACATGGCAGCATGCAGGCAGACAGACAGACAGACATGTGTAGGATGGGCACTGACTATACTAAGAATATGGTCAAGCACATGTGCTTAGAGACCGACGCAGTGTGTGTCACAGCATGTAAGGTGTGATGGCTAAAGACTCTGCGTAAAGGGGAGTGACTACATTTAACAAGGCTCATGTTAACAGGAGAGGGTTTCTGGAAAAGGTTTCATGGTGAGTCAGAACAACTGGAAACCCAAAAACACAAAGACAGACGAAGCACGGAGCCGACACTCACTACTTGTAGGTCTCTGATCGGACGTATTCGAAGACATGGGACACGCCCAGCTGGAACTGGTCGGCAATGGGAGTCACCCAGGGGTTGTTCTCTGCCTTGAAGACTTGTTTGGGTCCAGTCAGGTCAAGGTTACCTGGGGACATTGAGGCAGATGGGAGAAAGAGCCATGAGAAGAGAAAGAGGCAGGAAGTGAAAGGAGGTAAAAGGAGAGAAGGAGGGAGAGAGAGTGGGAAAGAAAGGGGAGGGCAGGAGAGTTATGGGGATGGGTGGGGGAGGGCAGTGACAGCGAGGACAGGGGAAGGGAAGGAGGTGAGTCAGAGGAGGATGCCGGTGACAGGCCTAGGCGGGGGTCACGGCGCTAACACAGCGAACGCAGGCACCACGCAGGGGCTAATTAAATAGCTCCTGATTAGCGAGTGTTGAGGAACACGTCAGGGGCAGGGGGAAGGGGGGGGAGCTAAATTAAACCGGCGCCAGAACGCCAGTCCGAACTCTACCAAACTCGTTACGCCGTCCAAGAAGTTTCCCTCCACAAAGTTCGGCTCAGAAACAGCTTTGCTGACTGCCGCCAACGCGCGTGATTAATGAAGAGGGCAAAGGAGGGCCGGGAAACCGCAGGGTGGGTGAAAAGCCCAGGTACAGGCGGTCCAGCCCGCGGCCGGTCCCTCAGACGGAGAACGCGAGGTGGGCAAAGAGCCCGGGCACAAGCGGTCCAGCACGCGGCAAGTCCCTCAGATGGACAAGGCACGGCGAGACTTGGTGAGCGGGTGGATCATAATTACCCCCCCTCCCCCCCGAGGTCCCCGCACGACCTCGTCTTTATTGCTCCGACATGCCATCGCAGTTGTAATAAGAGTGAGATCCCAGCAGGGAGGGATGGGCTGGGAACACGTTCAGGACTGACAGAAAAATGCATGTTTGTGAGCATGTCTGGGCAACCCATGGCGCTAAAGGCGCTGCATACAAACTAATAACATAATATCAGTAGTAATGATACTGATGATAATCTCGAGGGTCTGGTTTATAGTGGGGGGGAATCCCAGACTAATAAGATTATTACACTGGTTGTTTCTGGGGTGGGGGTGGGGTTTAAGAAGTCTTTGCTGAGAACCACACTAGGACAGTGTCACACCCCTGCAACATGCCCAGCCCATCTGTGTGTGTGTGTGTATGTGTGTGTCTGTCTGTCTGTCTATGTCTTAGCAGCTAATCTGTATACACCCCCATCTCTCCCTTCATCCCAGCTCTTTCCTCTCTCTCTCCCTTCTCTCTGTCTACCCATTCTTCTCTTTTCCAGATTTTACCTTCTCTCTTTGGGTTTTTGCCCACAGCCAATAAAAAGGAAGCTGGCTCTAAGGTCAAACGACCCCAGGACATGCCCCACGCCTCCGCACACTGAAGTGGTGGCCAATTTCTCCAGGATCAGCCCACTGACTGGTGGAGGGACAGATACACAATCTAAGCCTCACAGACCACCTCCAGGTTTAAGGGCTCTTTGGTTTCAGCCTCAATCCCCCCCAAGGCCCTCTGTAACACTGGCCCCACCTCCCCCCACCATCTCTGACCACCCCCCCACCGGTGACAGCAAAGCCTGATGGGAGGCTCTAATGAGCTCTACAGCTAAGGCACTAAGATAAAGGCTCTTAACCCTTGGAGCATTTTAACAGATTTTTAATGGGGTCAGAGACAGGACACGCCCACTCAATATTGACCTCGCCCACTACTTCTAAACCACACCCAGGCAATCAATGATTAGGCACAGGGGACTCCCTCCCCATCCCCTGGGCATGGTCTCGTTCCTTCTCCGCCTGAGACTCATCGATTCCTGCCATGCCATGGGGCCAGGGGCGGTTCTGCTTTTCGGATCCAATTACTGCCAGGCCAGGCTAGGAAGGAGCCATCACCTCCGCCAGATGGAAAAAGGAAAGTCGGAGCCTGCATTTGGAACATGACGGAGACGTGGTGGCCCGGCTGGTAGGAGACAAAGCAGGATTTGAGATCCCCAGACTGTCAGGGCCCGAGATGAGCATGTATTATAACCTACTGCTAATGCTCTAATCTCCTCTCTTCCACAAGCAAACTTATAGAACCTTCTAGTGTCCCAGTGAACTCTTAAAGAGCAAAAGCCAGCAGGGTCCAGGCTCGAGGGTGGGGTAGGGTGGGGGGAGTCTGACCAGGACAGTCCCTTCAGCTATATAAACGGAAGTATGTTTCTAGGAGTACAAAAGGCTGGTGAAAGGTGAACTGTAAACGGTAAGGGTGACAGGGGACATCCGGGGAGGGGCGTCGGAAGCTGGAAGAGAGATGGACATGGTCCAGAAAATGTGACACCTCCTCTCTGAAACTGAGTGACAGGTTTGGGGAGGGGGGGGCTCAGAGAAAGAGATCCAGGTCCTTTCTGTAGACAGAGCCCTCACGCACCACCAAACGGTGACGTTTAAAGACACAACAGGACCCGGCAAACATTTAACCGCACCCCCCGCACAATCCTTACAGGGTTTCAGAACACATTTTAAGGTGCCCAACTGAGGTGGTGATGACCTTGTGTGTGTTCGGGAGTAAGAGAGTGTGGGTGTGTGTCACCCTTACCCAACTCCGGGGGCAGTACAGTGAGCCGGTTGCCTTGAATATGCAGCTCCTTCAGCTGGGTCAGGTCTCCAATCTCCTTGGGGAGCGAGATGAGATCATTGTCCCTCAGGCTCAGCTGTGGAGAGAAGTGAGGCAACAATGACGTGTATGGAGGGTTGCAGGTTTGAGTCCAAAGGGGCGTGGCTTGGCTGAGCCAAACAGACCCACACAGGAGGGCCTCCCCTACAAACTCCACTGAAGAATACAGAAACAGATAGCATTTTGCCCCTACACCCTACTGAGGAGGCCTTAGGGAAGTTCTTAGCAAAGCCTGCCCCCCAGTGGTCCAGGCTGGAAAAAAGACTCACGATCTGCAACTTGGCCAGCTTGCCAATGTCTGGGGGCAGCAGCTCGAAGTCATTGTCACTGAGGTAGAGGGCACGGAGAGTGGCTGCCGGGACAGAGAGTAGTGTAAACGGGAGATAGGGGGGCGGGGGTAGGTAATAGGGTACTGTGAAGTGTTAACGAGCATGATCAGCACAATCACTCATTGAAAAATTTTGGGGTGGATAACCTATTGGAGGTTACAATGCCTTATGGGGCGGGGCTAAGGGGGACTTCCATGCAGAAGGAAGGTCAGGAGGACCCAAGCCATGCGGATGGTATACTCACTCAGGTAGAAGAAGTTCCCAGGCAGGGACGATTCGTTCAGGTTGTTGTAAGTGAGATCCAGCACCTCCAGGGCAGGTAAGGAGCCGAAGCCGCGTGGCAAGGAGCTCATCCGGTTCATCCTGTTAGTCACGCGGTTGTCAGGTAATCAGATCTGACTGTTACAGGGCACGGCCCACGTCAAGGAAGAAACAAACTGAATCCCCTTCCTTAAAGTCTCTAGCCCACCCGTACCCAGGATGTTTTGCAAGAAAGGCCAGCGTGGAGGCAAAGCACCTTTGCACAATTCTTAACCACTTAAAACTCATCTATCCATTCATCCAGCCATCCTCAGGCTACACACAAATCAGTTTATCATTTTAATCATTTAATGCTGTAATGGATACAGCATAAATAACAAAGAACCTTCCGGAATTGTACAGAGGCGGCTCTCATTCCTGGAGGGGGCTAAGCGACCCATTACCCCCCCCCCCCCCGTTGCCGTACTGCTCTGCTGTCGGCCACAGATGCCAGGGATCAGAGACAAAGTCATGCAAACTTCTTATGGGGGGATGAAACAGAGACAAACACTCATTTCTCAGGTTTGTTCAGAAAAGCAATTATCCAGAGGGGGGGGGTGTCCAAGAATCCGAGCTGGCGAGTGCAGCCCTGAATACACCGGCTGGGCTTTACGCGCAGAACATGGCGGCTTGGGCCGAAGCATCTGACGGAAAATCAATGGCTGCACGTGGCCCAGCCGCGCTGCGGGAGATTATTCAACCCCTAATCCCAGCCTCTGACGCCCCCACCTCGAGGCTGCGTCACGCCAAGAGCATTTTTCGGAAACAGACAAATAGATGGGGAGCTTGTTTGCCTTCTTGCTAACTTTTTATATCAGTGGCTCGAACCCGAGACTCTGGGGTCCTAGAGGCTGACATGGATGATTATAGGCTCTTTATTACATCACAAACACCCCCAGGGGTCAAAAAATCAAGCGAGACAGTTTCATCTCCCCCCCCCCCCCCCCCCACCTGTGGTCTGATGGAGAAAAAACATATTTATACTCTAACTTAATAAATAAGAAATAAGACTGACCCGAGTTTCACTAAAGCCTCCAAACCTTCTAACACACTGAGCAAATGTGCTGTAAGTGACTCTCAGTGCATGATTGGTGTGTAAAGGGGGTTGTCCTCAACTTGGCCTCTCCCTGGGAACATCCAGGGCCTATGAGGCCACAGGGAGCGATGGACAAAGAGGGTTAAGAGCAAAAAGGGGGGGAGGGTTATATGGTAGGATATCTAGAGAAAAAGGTTGAAAGAAAAGGAAAAATTAGAGAAGATGCTGCTGACGGAGGATGGAGTAGAGCTTATAGGATGGAGAGGACAGAGGAGGCTGGTGTGGAGGTGGGGGAGGCCCAGGGCAGCTGGAGGACCACCGGAGGGCAGCCGGAAGGTAGGACCCACCCCAGGTTGAGGTGCTTGAGCTTCTGCAGGCTGCTCAGCTGGGTGGGCAGCTCCTCGATCTGGTTGTTGAAGACATTGAGCACCTCCAGGTTTTTCAGGTCGGCGATGTTGGGGGGAATGTCTGTGTAGATGGCAGAAGGTACAGCAGTTAGTCAACCCTGCTTCATAGCTGTAACCAGCTACTTCTCTGAAGTAGACTGTGAGGGGGAGGGATCAGGAAATGGAGAGAAACTCCGCCCCCCTCACTGACCCGACTCATCCTTAATGACCTTAACGAGAAGGGGGTGGAGGACGGGTCTGATGGCTCTCTCCCAGTCTGTACTTTGACTGTTTAATGACAGAAGTGTTTAACGAATTGTTTACACCCATTCCCCAACCCCCGCCCAAATCAAACCCAGTGTCAATGTTCAGAGATCGACGGGGATAACAAAGCCTATATCTGATTACGGCACAATCAATGCAGGAGTGGGGGTGTGCGTGATCCAGCCAGCCCTACGTTGGGGACATGCGTGAGGGAGGAGGGATCAGCACCATCGGCAGGTTGCTGGGGCATACGGATAAAAGCTCACCCCGGACCCGGCACCACCCAGATGCAGAAGGCAGGACCCAACGGGCACATCTCCCTGTGACTCACTGTAAGTGGCTCGGTCTTGAAGCCCCATGAAAGTCTTCGATTTTCTCAAAAGCCGCTTTGACTCGCACCCCTGCGATGGTATCTCGCTCACCATAAACAGAGGTGGGTAGTAACGCGCTACTTGCTCCGTTACACTAGCTTAGGTAATTTTTTTAACAAAAATGTACTTTAACGAGTTAACAGTGAACACTTTATACTCTAAGTACAGAGGTGGGTAGTTCAGGTGCAGGAAGTGAAAATCCAGGTCAAGATTTTGTTTCAACCAACCAGTTGGTTGAAACAAAATCTTGGCCTGGATTTTCACTTTTTGGACATGAACCACCCACCTCTACTTGAGTATATCTATAGAAAGAAAAGCATACTTTCACTCCGTCACATTTGCCAGCATCCATCTCTCATCTTGCTACTTTCTCCTGCATCTCTCACCTTTGGATAACATCACTTACGTGAGTCTGTCTCACCAGGGGAATTAAATCTAAACTGTAGCACGAACGTACCATGCAGCCCCGCTTTCATTTTTGACGTGAGGGAAGCCGGGATTCCGCCCAACAAAGAAGCCTACTCCAGCTAAGAAGACGACTATTTAATTAAAGGAAAATACTAATTCCAGCCCAGACAGGGAACACAAGGTTAACCTATGATTTAACTTGGGATTTGTGTGGTAGGGACCAATTTACGTCACTTACCACCAGATGCAGTGATGTTAGCCCGACTCTCAAATTTTACTCACAAATACAGTTGATGCTACAAAAGATATGGTTGCTATTGTCGGTTAACTAAATAAAAATGCCTCTCTTACAGATGTAGATGACTAATAAAGCTGTTTTTTAACCATGAACAGCATTCATTTATTACATATATTTAAACATAAATCAGGAAATTCTTAATAATAGTACCAGACAGACAGACAGACAGACAGATAGACAGATAGATAGATGGATTAGGTAGATTGATAGATACTTTATTAAACCCAAAGGAAATTTAGGATGGACTATTCCTAACTTTAAGCAACATATTAATGACTGTTTTCTTCTGAAAGACATTGGTCCAAGGATCTGAGATTATCAAGGGAAAAAAAATACTAATGAAACCCAGATTTATGTATTCAAAGAACCGTTTAAGATTCTGGCATTGTGATGTTATTGAAGGCTAATGCCAGTTTCCCTGAGCATTTATTATTCTTCATGCTGAGGGGAGTCACATCCATCATCCTTCTGCTAACCCCATCTTCCACATTCGCACTACAGTTCATATCCGCATGGGCTGATAGCCAGTGAAACCTCCCCCATGAGTGTCCGTGCTGCCGTTTTCCTGTGTCTGAGACCACTTCCCATCACACATTGTTTCTGATTATCAAAATGAGGTTTAAGGATTATTAATTTACACATTTTATGTTTCGTTGTTTGAATTGGGGGAGCATATTTTTAGTTTAGATTTCATCATCTGATTGGCTGTGCTGCTGATCCTGTAGCTGCACAGTGTCTTGAGAAGAAATTCAGATCCTGTAAAAAACCTGAGTACCTTTTTTATACTCTTTCACTCTTACTCGAGTACTTAGACTGTTGAGTACTTTTATTAGTACTCGAGTGATTATTATGTTTAAGTAATAGTACTTCTACTTGAGTATAGATTTTGGTTTTTCTACCCATCTCTGGCTGTAAGTGGCTCTGACTCGCACACCCAGGATGGTCTATGACTCTGCATAACCGTCTCTGACTCACACCCCCCATTATGGTCTCTGACTTGCTGTAAGCAAGTCTAACTAACACTCCTGTGACGATTTCGTACTTGCATCCGTGATGGTCTCGGACTTGCTGTATGCAAATCTCACTCGCATCCCCTGTGCCAGACCCTGAATCCCCCCCCGCCGATCCATGGCCCCTATCGACCTGCTACTCTCCCTTGTTCCCCAACTAAGCCACCCGTGCAGAGCCAACACTGTTCGATCGCCTGTTTTCGGTGTCGATATACCCCCTTCTCCCTACCCCCAGCCAATCAGCTGCACACAGCCTGAGGCACAGACACAGCAGGGTGTTTGTGTGCGTGTCAGCTTGCCTGCATGCAAGTGTAAGGGCATGCAAGCGTGTGGCAGCGTGAGGTCATCTCCAATCATATCTATGTGAGTGTGTGTATCCATGAATATACACAGGCATGTGTATGTGTCGGGGGCATTAGCACTCAGTGAGCAAGTGAGGGTGTTGATGCATTTCTTGCATCTAGGAGTTCTTGTGTCTTTGAATGATGAGAGTGGATGGGGGTAAATCAGCCCATTCTGTCCTCTCAAAACAGCAAATTCAGTAAGAAAAAAAAATGGCCGGAAAATGAAATTCATGCCGCATCACATTTCCCCGATTCTTCTAATTAAAAGGAAAAAATAATAAGAAACCCCAAAAGAGCCACCCGATGGACTGAAGTGGCTTTTCCCAGCAACTCTTACCCTTGCCTATAGGGGGAGCAAGAAGCAAGAGCAACAACAGCCCAGCTTTGATTCATGAGAAAAGGAAAAAAAGAATAACAAGAGCTTGTTCTCTACAGGTGCTGGAAGCCGGCTGACATGATCCTCAACCTGAATGTACAGGGAAGCAACAAACCTAAATAAACAACAAAGCTAGAATCTGATTTGGAACCAAAAGGATCAGGAATGGGGGGAGGAGAGAGGCTGGAATCAATAGATTATCCGCAACACTTCGGCTCACTTGGCTGAAAAGGCCAAATTTGACAGCCGGAGCGAAAATTTCTTCTAAACCAGCAATATGCGACTGCAGTGGGAATGTCAATTATTCGGCTAAGCAATGAGACTCCTCTGGATCGTTTGGACATGCCTGGCTGAGAATACAGAGCAGGAAGAGGATGGAATTAGGAGGCGGGACAGCCCCGGCTGTCAATCCATCACCATTACCAAAATAACGCAGAAAGTGAGAGCGAGAGAGAGAGAGAGAGAGAGAGAGAGCGAGAAACAGAACAGAAACAGAATTAAGAGGTGTGGCTCCCTGACTCTCAATCCATCACATCCACCAAAATGTTATGCCCTGCGCCGCGAGGACAAAGCCACAAATGAAACAGAGACTCGCGGTACGGGAAGGAGACAGTAGTCAAGAAGCCCTACAATGAACCTAGTGAACAAGACTAAGAACTTAAGGGGGGAACTTTAGACAAGCTATAAAAGAGAGAGATGATCAGGGGACACACATTGGTTCAGGTTACCTTGAACCCAGCTGATGTCCTTCGTCGATGGAAAAAAACTCACCAACATGTTCAATGGCACATAAACACAGTCGTGCCCAGCGTACCCTCTAGTGGCCATCATCGGCATTGCAGCCGCAAACTAGGGAGAGCTCGTCTGCGCGGTGCACTAGAGCAGCGCTGGACTAGTAACCACTGGTGTGTGCATGAACACTCACTAACCCATGTGCACGTTCAGCATAATTCCTTTTATACCACTAATTATACAATTACATTTTTAAAAAATGCGTAAATGAAATACAGCCCAACCACCCTGTCCGCTTAGTTGGTCCGCAATGGCATTCAATGGCAATTTTTAAGGAGAGATTTTATGGTGCAGGCAGAGAAATGCAACTATGGATGGGTGATACAGCACAAATATATCAGGTTTTTTTCAGGTAGGATCACGATACACTTCTTATCTTATCAGGAGTATTTTTTATTTTGGTTTTTAAGACCATTTTGCAAGTTACTGGACAGTATAAGCAAACCAATCCCCTGTTGTTTCTTAATATATCCCTATAAGGTAACAAATCCTGAAAGAAAAACACGCCGCGTACTCATTTGGGTGTTTTCACTTGAGATGGTTAAAAGGGTTCGTCATTTTGCCTACCGACGTGCGAACCTTTTCTTAAAAAATGTTACAAGTAACTTTTTATGTGCGCCGTTTCGGTTTTGGTAAATCCGACCAAGTTCAAAACTGATGGCTCTAGGTCCCGCTGTGGCACGTAGCCACAAAATAGAATTTGCCCCCCCCCCCCCATTCCCGTACAGTTTAACTGTAGAAGAAGCGCAGCAGTTAAATCAACAGAACTAACACACGGTGGTAATGCTTGTTCAGGCTCCCACTCACTCACTGATAAAGCATAAAACTAACGATTATCGTTTAATCGGCGATAAAAATAAACAATGTACTGTCCCCTGCGGAACAGAAGCTCTCAGGAAACACACTGAAGAGACAGATGTTTATAAACTCACTTGTCAGCTTGTTGTGACTTAGGACGAGCTGGGTGATGTTAGACAGGGTGACTGCAAGAGGAAAAAAAGAAGTCGCATTATGACTTGCCTAAAAGAAATGTTTAAGCACGAAATGTGTATATTTGGTCCAGCTGAACATTATTTTGGTACTTATTTTTGGTTTTTAAGTTTTCTTCATGCAAATATGTTCTAAGTAATGTGAATTTTTTGTTGGAGGTAGCTTAAGAAAACTTAAATGTCTTTATGCATGAAAAGATGTTTACGCTATTCCGTTATCTTGCCTGCGGCGAAAGACTAAAACGGGCGTCGCAGCAGCTGCCAATGCACAGCTGACGATCAGGCATCACTTTAAACCGCAGACCGGTATCAGCATGGACCCCTTAACTGGGACGGGCGCTTACACAGTCCGGCTATGTCCAGCAAGTTGGATATGCCACGATCGCACATGTCCACCTCGGGCAAGTTCTTCTCCCGACTCTCCTCCACGATTTTCTTCAAAGACTTCGACATTCTCTACAAGGAAAGCAGAACTTAGCATGAGGCATGACTAAACAGGGCTGTTAGACTACATTAAATAAATACTTTGTAGCAAAAAGGCATAGAAAGTGTAGTATCAGGATATATTGTGTAATTTGGAGACCCTGTGGGTTCGGTCTCGTTGAAAAGTTAAGTGCAACCCACATAACAGTTTATAAGTCAAGAAAAGCAGAAAAAAATATTAACCCCTCTCTTCCTGTTTGTATACACAACCGAAACGCCGATAAATGCAATAGTGGGACAATTTTAAGGCTTTAAAACCTGTAAGCCCTCCTAGTAGCAGAATACAGTACGCCCAGCCCAACCGGATGTTGACGATTGTTTCCCTAAAATTCTCCACATTCCATAAAAGGACACTTCCTTTGCTCGCGAGGCCGAACGGGCACGTGGCGGTGGTCCAATCAGAGGGACCGCTTAAAAAGCAAGCAGTCGCGGCCAATGGCGAGGCGCGTTTTCAGGCGACTTTTTTCGTTCTTGTTAAGGAAGGTGTAACGTAAAAATGTTCCGTAGTGCAACATTGTTACGACTTTCAAACATTTTTTTAAAACGAAAGTGTAATTTTTGGTTAATATATGTAATATCTGTATAATAATAATAATAATAATAATAATAATAACAATAATAATAATAATAATAATAATAATAATAATAATAATAATAATGATGATGATGATGATGATGTTTGGGAGAACCTTGACATTAATTCATAGCTTCCCCACAAATTCTCCTGTCTTGTACATCAGTGTACATGGGTGTATTTTCTCAGTTCAGTTCATTTTCTTAGTTGTGAAATACTTGAAACCTCTGCAGATTCTGTTAATTTTATATGTTCTGAAACTGGGCAGTAGAAAATAGTAGCTGTCAGTGGAATTGCCACCAATGGGAAGTACATTCTCACAGCCAAAGCACACTCAGCCCTTGCTGCTGATCCTCACCTTGCATGGCAGGCACATTCTCCCAGCCTTGGCTCTCACGCTCACCCAGTGCCCCTTCCCTGGTGCTGCTTGTTCCGTGATCCTGGAAGTGAACCGATACAGGATTCGGTGGTAGAGGGTCTTCTCCTCAAGGCCAGAGTGGTATCCCTCCCTTGTACTTGCTTCTTAAACTCACCAGGGAGGCAGATGCCCCCAAAAGTGATGAACTTAGCCTTTTTGGAGACAGAAGGTTAAACAAGACAGGCACCGGGGTTTGTACTGGGGAATCGTTAACCTGGTCACCCAGGCTGTTGATAAACGACTAACTGTACAAACACAAAGTGCATGTGGTTGGGGGTGACTGTTTGCTTTAGCTCATCTAGGAGAGACGCATTCTGTGCTGTGGCAGTGATAATGTAAAAATGATCAACTCCCCTACAAAATGTCTGTGAGAGGCCTCACTGATGATGATGGCCTTTGTAGTGGATTCTGGTCCCTAAAACAAATTAACATTATACCCTTCACAACACAAAGACACAAAATAAACACCACCCAAATGAACTGTAGTATTCTCCCATGGCATTGTCAATAAGCTAGCTATTTACAAGCATCTGCTATCACTACAAGATGCTGTTGAGCAAAACCTCTTGCCCCACAAACATAAAGGTGCTTTCTGGCACAATTTTTTTACGCAGTTATTCTATGTTGTTAGTCCTACTGTCCCCCCACCCACCCCGTGCACCCGGCCCCTCCCTTGTAGCTGCGGCACAAGAATTGCACGGTGTCTTTTTGACTTTCCACCTGAGAATTGGCAGTGTGCAGAGGAAAGAGCGGAAATCTGCTTTTAATGCACCTTTAATGTGTGATGAGTGACAGAAATTGCCCAGGCATTTCCTACGGGTTAGAAATCCAAGATCAATGCGTTATGTCTAAATAAAATACCGGACATGAATGTTTGAGTGGAAATATAGACACATACTCCCAATCCTGTGGAGAAATACCTAGCTAGAGGGATTACATTTACTTATTTAGCAGGCACTTATAACAAAACTACAAAAGCAGGGTCAGCCAGTCCCTGTCCCATGGGTCCCACAAAATATTTGCTCTGCCCAGGCGGAGATTTGAATCAGGGCCCTTATGATTGTGGTCACAGTGCCCTAACCCGCCGAGCCCCAAACTGCCCCTGTGTGGCTAAACTCTGTGGATGTGGCTGGAATCTCAGCTGGAGTGTCAGTATAATTTTTCTACTAAAATATTACCCTGTTCTAGACCATGGTGTTGGCAAAGCAACAATAGTATAAAACCCCCCCACCTTCCCAAAGAACCTCCATTTGTATGTCTGGAACAGCCGAGGAGGATCCCGGTGTTTTTTGGCAGGTCCCTGGTTTCCTCACAGTCGCTGTCCTGCCAGCGATGCCCGAGCGCCCGTCTCAAGTGGTCCTCCCTGGAGAAGCTGACCCCGGGCTGCCCGACCACACACAGCTGTCAGTGAGACACCGGCATGTCCGGTATCCGATAGGATCCGGCAGTCCCCTCTGCTCCAGAATCTCATGCTGTCTGTCTGGATTTTTTTCCCCTGTCATCCTCACTCTTTTTTCTCTCCCACTCTTGGTCCAGCAATCCCTCTTTCTCTGTAAGGGCTGGGGAAGGTCAGGCTCAGACAAAACCATTGCTTAAGATTTGTGAAAGCAAGTGGTTCTCTGGGTATATAACTAGTCACAGTACATAGTGGTTGGATGGATGGATGGATGGATGGATGCTTTATTAACCCCCGAAAACAATTGCAGAACCTTTCCCTTTCTTTTACATCATATTTGATTTAATTAAATATTTTACCGCAAAATAATGTATGTACAACAGAATCAGTCAGACATGTGCTTTTAAATGAAATGTATTTTAAAATGATCACACTCCCTTCTCTCCTATTTCAACCCCCCATTAAAATGGTACATCAAAGATCTGTCAGAGACCTCAAGCAGTCAGAACATCAGCGCAGACAGGCCAGGTCCACTCGGGGGTGGGGGGGGGGTTAGGACGGCTTCAATGCTGACACGGAATTAGCCGCTCCAGTGAATGATGGAATTGGCTGTTTTGACAAGGGGGTTGTTTAGCCCTGGGAAGGGCCATGCAGACACATCCTGGAGCAGCCTGCTCTGATGACTACAGCCTTTACCTGTCTGTCTATCTGTGTGCCATGTTGCAGGCTTACTAATCAAACCATGAGCAGCAACACTTCTCTCATAAAACCAAATAAACCAAACCATCACCATTACGCAACTGGAAGATGGACGGATTGATTCATTAAATATATACACAATCATCAAACCACCGTCCCTGTGAATTATGGGAGATTTACCCAGGTTTTCATTTGCTAGTGTACAGAAGCTAACATTCACTGAAGTATCAAGTACCAAATAATTTTGGACACCGGTACCAAGAATCTTTTTTTTAATAAGGAAACAATGTGGACACAGGTCCAGGACATTGAAAACATTGCACTTTACTTTCTACAACACTTCCACTTTACAAAATATATAGTTACATGCTTATAAACTATTTATAACAGATAAACCCATTGCAATCAGAAGTAAACTTTTCTCATTGTTAAGAATTTACATATTTAATTGTGGTTGATTTCTGGAGATTTATGAAAGGTCAGGTTACATAAAAATTTTCAAGATGGAGGGATAGGGATGAGATGACAGGTGTTCGTTCGTTTGTTCGTTTGTTCATCATCTCAGCTGCTCCATGTCAGCCTGAACCCGGACGGCAGCGTGGCGTACTGTGCACGGAACTGGATGAAGACGTTGTTCGAAGAGGCCGTGAAGGGGGCAATATTTGTCTCCTGGGTGACAAAGGGATCATTAAGAGGATCTTTAACCTTTGACCTTGGGCAGACGGCCAATCAAATGGAACATGAGACAGCTGTCAGAATCATGCTAGGCTAGGAAGTGATACATGAATGGGGGTGGATAACTTGCATCCTGTACGTACCGGTCCACAGTAGGGCCCGATGGGAGGGCTGCTGGCATCTGTCCCGTCATACAGCTTGAGGTAGTTGTTCTGACAGTCACCGGAGTCATCGATGCTGAACTGGGTGAAGGTGACGGTCACCACGCGGCCTACAGGTGCCCGGATGGTCCACTCACACTGGCTGCCATTGGGGTAAGTCCCGGGGAAGTCAGGACTGGTGAAGGAGCCGTGGTCTCCATACAACATGCCTCCACAACCTGGGAAGAGTCATGTGGGCATTAGACTGCAGTCACATGCAAGTCAATCAGCTCTCTCATTGGTTAATAAGAAATCAATACACAACAAAGCTGAGAATTCTATCTGAAGAGGAGCATTATGGGTCTATCCAACTACAATGTCTTATAGTGACCCACAAGCTTTTCCTGAATCCAAGGTGATGCATGAATTGGCTCTTAATTCTTAAAGAAAGTGCAGAAAGCTGCTGGCTGCACAGATACGAGACGATCTGGAGCAGCTGTGCCAGGCCTGGCTCTGATTAGGCTCAGTAAATAACCATGATATTCAGGCAGCGGTCGGGGAGTATCCTACAGATATTAAGGGTCACCAGGGCAGGGGAGGTCACGCTTATGGAAATTAATGTTTGCTTGAGATTAATTAGGCTGCTTGTCTTGGGTTGAGTGGGGGCAGCTGCATTCTCGTTTCTAATAAAATAAGCACAAGGGATGAGAGTGAGTGATTGGTCGCGGTGGCAAGCAGACTACAGAGTGGCAGGGACATCTCACTGACTGGGGCTTAAAGAGGGTTTCTCCAGTCCTGTATAGGTTGTGATTATGCCTTAGTTCGTGTGTCTTGACAGATGACTGAATGTGCCTGTGTGATCTTGCGACTCTATTCTGACTGGCTCAGAGTCCACCACTTCTCATTGTGAAAACTGCCCAGTTAACCCTTGCTTCTTATGTCTGACAACCTGTTGAATACTGCACCGATTGGCCACATGTATGTAAGCTCCACCTCCCTGTGCTGACTGACAGCAGCAAAGCCATCCTCTTACCCTGTGGGGAGGAAGTCCAGGTTATCTCAAAGCCATTGCGTACTTCACTGAAGTCGCTCTTGAAACGTAGGAAGAGCCAGTTGGACCTGGGGAAGACCGGGTTGGGCAGTGTCGACCCACAGAACTTCCCCAGCAACGGGGCATCAGCTGTGCTTCCATTCCGCACCTGTGGGGGGTAACGGCAAGTCAATCAATGTACAAGGTGTTCAGGACATCTGCTCTATTATTTTCCTTGAAGGATGAGGCAAATTTCCCTATACTATCATTGTGAGGTTTTCCTGTTTTGCCATTCTCTCTGGACAAAAGCCCTAAAGTATTCTGTGCTAAACACACCTGTACAGATTTGCTACAGATTATAAAATTGGATTATTGATGTTAAAACGGGCTATAGGAGCCAATGAGCAGCATCTATTTGCATCCTCTAGTGCTTATTATGGCTTGTGTGCAGTGTAGTTAATATTCATTGTTTGCCAAGATAACCATCCAATCTCTGTGTTGCTTCTTTATTCTGCACAATAATTAGTCACTGAACTGCATTTCAAGCTCGGAATCTATTAACTGCCCAAATCAGGAAGTGAAAAATAACCTGAAGCCTCTTATTTAGATGTACAGTCAATAAGACACTAAGGTATAACAGAGAAATACTGGATAAGCCCTTTATTTTAGACTGTATAACTATCAAACTTTCTGTAAGTGTGGGTTCTTAGTCAGTCTTAACAGGAAATGAGCAGCAAAGGATTATGGTGCTAATCGCACAGAAGCTGAAACTCATCCTTTAGCTCTCATAGTGCTGATGTGGTGTAGTGAACAGCTTCAGTCCTTCTGCGGCCTGTACAGGCCCACCCCACTGGTCTGCTTGGGGGGGCAACTCCGTCGCAGCACCACAACTGATCTGAGAGCGGCCCCCAAAGCTCCGCTCACGAGCGTGATGAAGAAAGGAGGATGTGGTCACCTCCAGGAAGTCATAGCTGCAGGACGTGTGGGACTCCAGGTCGAAGCTGGTGAAGAAGAGCGAGATGGAGCTGTTCTGGGGGGCCTGGAGGGTGATGGCGCAGTCCACGTTGTGGGGGTAGGTCTCCGGCCAGCCCGGACTCTTCAGGTAGCCATACGACTGCTCGTATAAGCGGCTGCAGCCTGTGGGACGCGCCTCGGGCTGTTAGCGGTCATGTGGTACGTCATTAACACGCAGATAGAGCAGAGCAGCCATTTGGGTGTTTTTAAAAGGGTTTGTGGTGTAGTAATGAAATGAAAGATTGGCAAGTTTAACACACCCTTTAGGGTTGAAAGGTACCATAAGAATAATAGGGAAACATCATACTAAAAGAAAAACTATGATAAAAGTAAAGAAAGAAAAGAAAAGAAAAAGAAAAATCAAAACCAGTAATTTTGTCTAAAGAAGTTTAATAACATTTCTATCCACTGAAACTAAGATTAAAGTTAAATGTAAATAAACAGGACAGGAGATGTGCAATTTTTTAACATCACCTGCCACTTGGTAGGTGAGGCTGAAGCCATTGCCGGCCAAGTAGGCCTCGGATTTGAATGTGAGGTGCATGGTGCGTCCGTACGAGTAGAAATCCGGTACGTGCGAATCGGTACCGCAGAATCTGTGCACCTGCCCGTAATCTCCCTAAAAGACGGAAATAGCGAGGATGGGGTGCATTTCTCAGTTCCGCCACTAGATGGTGTCATTCTAACAGCTTACAACGTTAAGCAAACAAACCGCTTTCTCATGCCTTTTTCAATGAAATGAGTAGGATCATGTGACACACGCAGTCTGAGGCATTACCGTTGGCCAGTCCTTCATCTCCAGATAGTTCTGAGTACAGCCCTGTGATGGCTGCAGGTGAAAACTCTGCACAGACACCTTGATGTTCTCTTGAGGAGGGGAGTCTAAGATCCAGCGGCAGGACGTGGAGTCGGGGTAGGCGTTGGGGAAGAGCGGGGAGGTGATGGTCTGTGGCGAGCTTGTGGCGTTGAAGCTGCCCCCGCAAAACACTGTATGCACGCGCGCGCACACACACACACACACACACAAATTAACACTGCCTGCAAACCACCTGAGGAGCATTACTTATGCATTAGAATTGCCCTATGCTGGGGGTCTGGAGACTATCCTGGAAGCAATAGGTACAAGACAGAGAATATCCCAGGACGAGGTGCCAACCCATCACAGATAATAATTCATTATAGATAGAATCTATCTTGGTAGCCAATCTTTCTACAGTACCAAGTTCTGCCTGTAGAGGGCACCAAGGAGCACAACTTACTGTCTTCAGTCTTGTAGGTGGCGTTGAAGCCGGCGAAGGCCACCGTACCATCGGTAATGAAACGCACGGTCAGGAAGTTCCCTGTGGAGCGGAATGGGGCTGGCACGGCATCCCCACAGAAGGTTCCCACGAGCGGGAAATTTACACTGTCTCCGTCGAAGATCTGGGAGTGGGGCAGGCGAACGTTTCAGGGTCAGGTTTGAGAGGTGGGAAAGCTGCCATGTCTGGATCAGCAGCTATACTGCCCTTTGGCATTGGGATGCCCGATAACTTCATGTAATTGCAAGACATAGGAGTTAGCATGGATGCTAATGGACAAGTTTCTTTAGATTACTAGGCATCTAGCAGTCATCTAATCTGCACAAAGTTAAACCAAAAAGCAGGCTATAGTTAACCAGCTAGATACCAGTATTACCCTTCAATTGACAAGTTAAAGTGCTTATAATTATACTAGAGAATGACTTCTATCATCAGTGTTTAGACTACTTACCTAAATGCTATTGTCTAATGTCAATTGTTAGTTTTGTTCGAGTAACCTACATCCGGAAGTATTCTGCTTGTCTTCTTGCTTATTTACGGGGCTCTCTAGTTCATAAAGAGCTATTAATGATGGCAGATTCCAGCAGGGGTCACTGCACCCTCACCTCGACATAGTCGTATTTGCAGGTGCCCTGCGTGGGCCCCTCGAGATTGAAGGTGCTGAAGGTGAGCTCCACCACCTTGTTGGTCGGCGCAGTGATGAGCCACAGGCAGTTCAGCCACGGCTCGTATTTCCCATCCAGGTCAATGTCTGGCGAGCCGAAGGCGCCCGTGGGGTTGGTCAGGTAACCGCCACAGCCCTGCTGGGGTCCTGGCAGGGAGACAGGAACAGTGTGAGGGATTCAGGAGCAAGCACAAGGGGGAGACGAATCTGAGTTCAGAGTTAACGCCTAGCTTTCATTAAAACAGCTCCATTTTTTGGATTTCAATGCATCCTTGTTAAGCGCCTTGGGGTGACTCTACAATGAAAGACACAATATAATAATACATTGGACTGAAATTAAAATTGAATTCAGGACACAGAGGAATTATGTTAATATCCACCAGCAGGTGGCAGTAATAATCCAGAAATACAGACACTTGTATAGAAAAAGGGAAATTTACAATACTGCTTCTTTCCTTTTCACTCCTCTAACTAGAGCAGCACATTCAGAATCATAGAGGCATAGCCATGCACAAAAAGCAATCTCCCTACATGATGGAGTTTGGCACAGATAAACCATTCATATTATTCAGTTTGGACTCACTAAAGCAGTGTTTTGTGGGTCCTCACTGACCCCCTCCCCATCCCAATCCCCTTTAAAATGGGATTTTGGGGGCGGGGGACTTCAGGCTTTGACTTCAGGAGCACACATTCAGAGTCATAAAGGCAGGAAGCATGGTGATGTAATGACAATGATGTAATCCCTTAGCTGGGTAGTCATTGTTACTGAGGGCTATTTTCCTGGGGGGGGGGTGGATGTGATGAAGGACCGTACACTAACAATTAGTTTCCTGTCATACACTTCCCCCTTCCACAGTCTCCAAAAATGGAACTATATGTTTGCTTCTGACTTCGGCTTCATTTAAGTAAATGAATATTTTACCTACTAAGTTAATGCCAAACAGTGACCTAATACAAGTACATTAATTAACCAGTAAAACATATCAGTTCAACAGCAGTAACTGTTACCAGCTCCTGGTCTCCATGCTGATTCAGACTGGGATTATTCTCTCCGAACTTCAGAAAAGGTGCTGTTGTGGAAAATTATGTCACATGCCTCCTCCCAAGCTCCACAAGGTTTTCAGAATACCCTGACGTTGGGAACAGACTCCTCTCAAATCATCTTTATCAGATATATCAGTATTTGTTGATTAAGAAGAAGAAGGGCTGCTTTTGTGCTGCAAGGCATTATGGTCTTATGAACTTTTATCTTGTTACCTGCGAGTGGGCGTGATGAAAGTATGAGCCTAAAAGCAAGACTTTGATAAATCCTGTGACTTGCTAAATATACCATGATGGTATATGGTATATATGGTATATATGGATTCTACCACTGACTGGGGTTGGTCAAAAAGTCAACGTAGGGGGGAGGATGCTGTGAAGTCCAAGCCCTGAAACCCATGTCATTAGTTTGAAGCAGCATACTAAGTCCATTAGTGGAACTATGCTTCAAGATGATGGCAGTTTTAAAGCAATCTGTAGACTCCCAGGAAAGACAGACCACTTGTGTTCTCAGTCATTTTCTCAGAGGCTTGAAGTGTGCAGTGAAAGTTGAATGCAGAAATACAAAGCTAAGTGATTGAAGTTACCCAGATGAGCTGATTATTCATCAAACCATCTGTTCAGATTACATCATTTCCTGAGTCACACCTCCTACCTAATATCTCACGGTAGGTGGCCCTCCACCCCATCCCGGAAACAGTGGCGTCGGTCCAGAAGACGATGTAGAGCTGATTGGTGGAGGACTTGAGAGTAGGTGGGACCTCCCTACCACAGAATTTCCCCATAAGAGGGGCAAGGGTGTCCGGCCCGTCATACACCGCCAAGTAGTCATACTGGCAGGAGGAAGACGCTTCCAGGTTAAAGCTGTCAAACCTGAGAGATGGGAAGGCAAAGGAGGGGTTGTCATGACAACCACTGCAACCTGGCCAAATTCAGCCAGTTACAAAACATCATTTACTTGAGATGGGTATGCCATTAAAAACAAAAACTAGGCAGGTGACCAATAACCTCTCAAATTTTAGATAAATATACAATTTCTAGTTTGATTGCTAATACAGATCCATAACCAGAACCCAGCATCCCATGGCTGTGCAAGACTTTAAGCACCATGCCCTCTAGTGACCAGACCAGGGACACTCACTTGAGTTCTATGATCCTGTTGGTGCCCACGATGATGTGGTAGGTGCAGTTGATGTTGTGGTGGTAGTCGCTGATGGAGTGGGTGGGGCTGCCCACTGAGCCAGTGCTGCTGTTGAACACGCCCCCACAGGCTGTAGGAGCAGGACAGAGATGTGGGGTATTACATGTGCCTTCAGGATAAAGCTACAACATGACTATATTCATGTAGCCCTGCTCTCCAATCCAGAGCAGGGTCACGATGAGCCTGAGTTTATCCCAGGAAAGGCTCCCTGACTGGAATGACTGCTGCTGCAGGACACACACTCAGGCCAATTCAGAGGCAATGCTCTGCATGTCTGCATCGCAGGAGGAAACTGGTGTCCCAGGAGGAAACCTACATAGCACAAGGAGAGCATGCAACCCATCCCCCCACACATAGACACTCACACCTTGGGGTGGGAATCGAAACAAACAATAATTAGGTCCAAACTCAGCTTATGTTCTTTTTAATTAGCGTGCCACTGTGAGTGTGGCACTACAGATGTTTCACAACATCAGTTACTTCATTGTTACATGGATGACAAACTGATAGTATTAATCATCTGAGAAGGTAGAGCACAGTGTTTTAAACAAGTACATAAAATAAATAAAGCAGGTAAAAACTGATTTTTTTCCAGGTTAGATTTAATAAGTTGGATTGTTGTTTTGTTTTGATGGCACATAAAGACACAAAAAATGTCAAGTCATTATCTTTTTGAGATATGGCTATTGGGGTACCCCCTGACCTGATGAGTGGGGACCTCGCTTTCATCGCTACGGTGATGACTGTGGGATTTCACTACAATGTAACTAGTTTAGTGGGTTCTAGTGGGTTTTGTAAGCTTCTTTGAGAAAACTGATGGTGAAATTGACCAATATTTTAGCTGAAGACTGCTGAAAATTCATTGAATTTCAATGGAAATATTCTGTACAGTTTTTTAAAGAAAGAGTTAGAAATACCCTTTATTTCTATGGGAAAAATATTTTAACATGACATTTTTGGGCAGAGAAATTATTAGGTCTATCTGAGGCATTTTGGGCAAGTTTTTAAACTCACACCCTGCAAACCCACAACTCTGCAGGGGTGATCTACTCCTGTCATTCAAAATCAATTATACTCACGGATGACTTGGTACTCGGCCAGGAAGCCGTAGTCGCTGATGATACTGTCAGAATAGAAGTTCAGCAGCATGGGCCCGAACGTGGTGAAGGTTCCTGGGATGGTGTGGCCACAAAGCACAGCCAGCAGGGGGCTGGAGGCTGCCGGTCCGTCATAGATCTTCAAACCGTCATACTGGCAGGTGGAGTGGGCTGGAATACGGGATGTGGCAAGCAGGGCACAGGGTCAGATCCTAATGCATAGCTTACAAGTTCAATATCTTACAAGTACATGACTTACAAATTGTTACTCTTACAAATACATGGCTTACAAGTTTCGGTAATTCTTTAGCCAATATGCTGCCGGATCTCACCTTCGACCTGGAAGGTGCGGAACTCTAAAACAACGACCTTCTGCTCGCCAGCATCGATGAGGTAGTCGCAGTTGAACATGTTGGGGTATTGTGCGGGGTAATCGGGGCTGACCACGCGTCCAATGGGAGCCGAGAAGTTTGCACCACAGCCTGGGACCCGGGAGAAAACATCATTGTCTCCACAAAGTGCTTCTGTACAGCAAAAGTGTCGTTCAACCCAAGACATATGAAACGTTCGAATTACAGGATGACTGTAGTCCTCAACTGCATAGTCACTATAGAGTAAATATACAGGTAGCTGTTGACTGACGTAAATAATCCGTTCAACGAACCCTTACATCAGTCAGATTTTATGTAAGTCAAATATATCTTCCCATACCATTCAAAACAAGCAAAAACACATACATCAAAAATAAAATCGTAACAGGAACTGAAGAACTCAGATGTCATGTAGACTTTAGCATTTGCACTTCTATAAACTCTGTGTATCGTGGATATTTTCTTTTGCGTAGCTCTGGATTTACTTAAGGCAGTTTAACGCAAGTTGAGTGCAGCCTGTGCACTAAAATAAGTCCTCAGCAGTTAGTATACATTCTGTATTGGGCTAGATAACAGCAAGCCAGTTAGCACAGGCTAACACTGCAGGCTAACTTTAACAAGTCCGGAGTTAGAGCTCACGTGTAAAGAAGGAAGCCGAGAAGCCTTTGCCGGGGGTGCCGGTGGACTGGAAGCGGGCCGTGATGATGTTGAATGGGGCCACGACCGGCGTGGGGGGGGTTGCCCCGCAGCCGGTCACCAACAAATGCTGGTCCACCTCCCTGTGGCCTGACCACACCTGGGGAAACAGTAAGAGTAACAGCCCCAGCCAAAGAAGCAAGGGATGGTCGGGGGGCTGACTGCATTTACACTCCTTTGAACAGGTTTAGGTAGTCATAGTTTAGGTAGTTATGGTAACCCGGTTAAGGGAAGGCTCATTGTGAAAAATGACGAACAGATCATTAGTGGCAACTCACTGAATTAGTCATTGAAAACATATTTCTGGCACTTATTTTAACAGGAATGACTTGTATTTTAAATGTATTAATTTGCCTTTTTAATTTCTTTTCTCTTATGGGAGCATGTCTACCTGCTTTCAATACATTACTGCATTAGTGCTAAAAATGTCTTAAAGTGATTGTATATTATTTCACATTTAATTTTTATTTTTACATATGACATAGGACAAATCGAAGTATATTAGCATTTTTGTTAATACCATGTAATTTCAGAGCAGAACGTGTTTTCAGCAAAACTAATGTGTTTTCAGAACTATAAGGGATTAGGGACCTTGTCATTGACTTAAACTTCCAAAAACCAAAGTTTAGGACTGAAATCATACCACTAAAAATTTTACTGCAGTATAGACACCTAGTTGTGGAAATCTGTGGCCAGTAGCCACACCCCCTCGTACCCTGGCCCCGCCCACACCTTCACATAGCTGCTTTGGCACTGGCCGGAATCTGGGATCTCAAAGTCGCTGTGGAAATTCATTTCCAGGTGATAGCCTTCATGAGCCACAATGTTCCAGGTGCACTCGCTGTTGGCTGGGAAGTTCTGGGGGTAACCCGGAGATGTAATGGTACCACTGTCAGCATGGAGGATTCCTCCACAGCCTGCAGGGGTGGGAAAGGGGGGGGGGGGGTTATCAGACCTGTCCTAATGACCCTCCTGCCCTCCTCGGATATCAGTCTTAATTTAGACCTGACTATTTTGTCTTGAGTTTTTCCTCTACAAAAGCCTATGAGTACATTATCCGGATCCCGAGCTGAGCAAACAGTGATTCCTGTATGCATGTTTTTTTAATTCAATCGACAGAGGTCAGGTGTTTGGTCTTTCCTACCATCTATTGTATATCAGGAACAAAGACCACAGAGTGTTAGCTGGAAATGAAGAATATTTTGCACATTTCAATGAGGTAACCTAAAAACAGCCTGAGACAAGCCGACACACTCATTCTTTTTCCCCGGATGTATGAAAACCATGAGAGTTACATAACAGGAAGTTATACCTGCAACAGGAAGTGGCCAGGATATGGCGCTTCACATTTCCCAAGTAGGAAAACCATTGTTAGCATTATTTCTGTGATATTTCTGCATGATTTTACCACATTATCATATTATATTCTGGATAAATGTTCCACGATAAATGTTTATTTTTAATTATGAAGAATGGTATGAGCGCACAGCACAGTCAGGGATGAGGGCTTCGTACCCGAAGAATCAGTGCTCCAGGTTGCGTGGAAACCACCATGTGATATACTGTGGTCGGCGAGGAACACCACCACCAGCCAACGGGAGCCTGAGCGGACAGTTCCGGGGGAGCTGGTCCCACAGTACTGGCCAATCAGGGGGGACCCGGGGTGTCGTCCATTCAAGATGCTCACTGAGTCCCAGGAACACTGGTTGTGGGGTTCCACTTCGAAGTAGGTGAAGGTGAGCTGGGGGCAGCAAGGGAAGCATAAAGCGGGTCCATTCGTCACTGCCATCCATGGGACCCTATCATACTCACCATGTACCTAGATCTGAGATCTAGATCCTACATCACTAGGCTACCAGCTAACCTCATGCATTGCCGTAGAGTCAATCCTATTAAACAAACCTATTCATAGGAGTAAAGGTTAGCAGTCCTAATGGCTGTAATCACATGACTGGTAGGGGAACACTGCTTTTCTGCCTTTGAGTGTAAATATCCACCGACTTTTAGACTTACAGTAATAGTGTGGCCCTCAGGGGCCTCTAGGAGCCAGGCACAGCGGCTTGGGCTGGGGTAGTCGTTGGGGTACCCAGGGCTGACAATCTCCCCCCCTTCTCCAGCCTGCATTCCTCCACACTCTGGAAGCAAGGTAGGTATTCATGTTTGATCTTTGACCAGAGGACTTTTCTTGGGCACAATAGTAGTAAGACAGAATCAATGTTAAAGCATTTGATCACAGCTGAATTGCAATGAGCAATTGTAACTAGGTTTTAATTAGTTTTTGTAGTGGCGTTTCAATTGCCAATTGTAATTGTTTCAATTAGTGATTACAATCAAATTGCACTGTAATTGTTCAAACATGTTCTTTAAAGTGTAGCTCTGCCTTCCTGTATTCTTCAATCCTGTAATGAGAAACCAGATTTCTATTAAAATCTGCGAACATGTGTGCGGCAATAACTGTAGGTTACCTGAGAAATTGTACTTTGCTCTGAAGCCCAGGTCTACAACGCTCTCATCTGTGCGAAAGTGAACCCAGAGCTCCGAGGTAGGCACGACCAGTGGGAGGTTCGGTGTCGTCTGACCGCAGAACCGGGCCAGGAGCTCGCTGTTGTGGTCACCTGATAGGAAAAACGTTATATAAATGTTCAATATTCTATGTACAAATCATCAACATCATCATCATCATCCACTTCTCCCATTTGGAGAAACACACAAGGATAAGGGCAGAACCCCAATACAGTCAGGAGGAAAGAGAGGTGGACCATCTCGATGCCCATCCACCCCTCAGCACCCCCGGCATGGTGGAGGTGGCAGCAGCCCTCACCCATGCGGAACTCGATGTAGTCCCTTTCGCAGGTCTGGTGGTGCTCCAGGTGCAGGTCCAGGAAGTCCACCGTGATGGAGGTGTTGCTGTGCTGTGGATTCTGGATCACCCACTCGCAGTTCAGGTTGTTGCTATAGTTACCAATCCCATACTCAGGGGAGCTGAAGCTTCCTCCAGTGGGGCTGCTAAGGATCCCACCACAAACTGAATGGGGGAGGACATCAACAATGTTTACTTTGTGGTGTAAGCATCCCGGTGCATCAGACACAACCCAGGCAGTGTGCCGCAAGGCTTCCCATAATGCTGTTCTCTTTTTGGACCCACAGAGATTGAATGGTGGAAATTTTTGAGGCTGGAAATAGAGAATATTTGGAAAAAATGTCTACAGGGAAAGATGACAAATATAGAATTCTGAACTGAAATTAAAAATGTACTTCCTCATCCTGGAAGGAAAACGCTCTCAATTTCAAAAGCATTGTTTGACAGGCATATTTATTGGAACTGTACTACTATGCAGCACGCGTTGGAGGTGGTGGGTAACCAGTACATTGCTAGAATTAGCGTTGGTTTCAGCAATGGTACTATGATCTTCTAAATAATAGAT
>JAAGVU020000078.1:17306757-17323609 GCA_011763525.2 Mormyrus iriodes | reverse complement strand
GCCAACCCATCGCTGGGCACACTCACACACCATTCACACACACATGCATACCTACGGGCAATTTGGCAACTCCAATCGGCCTCAGCATGTTTTTGGTCTGTGGGGGGAAGCCGGAGTACCCGGAGGAAACCCCATGACGACATGGAGAGAACATGCAAACTGCCCAGGGTTTAACCATTACCCATTTAATAACTGCATAGTGCCAACCTTTACACACTTTTATACACTATTTCAGTGTATTAGCACAGTACTTACATCTGTCTGCTGGGGGTATTATGATCTGTTAATACAGAGGGCGACACACCTTGATTGTGGGCCTCAAAGGTCATCTTGAAGCCGTGGCCCTCGTTGCTGCCGTCAGTGATGAAACGCAGGTAGAGGTGGCTATCTGTGGTCTGCATGACCGCAGGGGGGCTGGACCCGCAGAGACGCCCACCCAAGGGCGGTGCTGATGCATCTGGGCCATTCCTCAGCTACAGGGGTGGAGTCAGCCATAAAGCCACACCCTCACTCTTAAAAGTACACTAACATACAATGCATAAGGAATTTCTTCTTTTTTTAGACACCGGAAAATGATTTGTAGGACCAGCTAAAATTGACAGAATGCAATACCTCTCTTCTACCTCAATAGTGCCCCTGCCTCACCTCCAGGTAGTCACCGGTACTGCAGGCAACTCCATATCCCTGCACCTGGAAGGGACTTTGGAAGGTGATGGATATCCGTGATCCAGGGGTCACCATTACATGCCAAGTGCAGTTCAGGTGAGGGGTATAATTCTCTGGGTATTTTGGTGAGCTGATCACCCCTCTGTCAACATGGAGGAAACCACCACAGCCTGGAGGAACGTGGAATAGTACCTTAGGGGGCACTGTGACACCCTTCTATTGCCCCTGATGATCAATGGTTGAGTGACTCACCCTTGGTGTAGGAGGCGTTGAAACCCATGCCACTGATGGAACTATCGGAAGTGAAGCGCAGGAACATGGCCTCCTGAGTGGAGTGCAAGGAACCTGGGGGTTGGCGGCCGCACACCGTGGCCAACAGCGGGGACTGGTTCGTTTCACCTGCATAAGCACAAACATAGCCATCAGACTGTCTGGGACTGCATTACCCAGAATTCCACAGCAAGCCACCTTAAAGGTAAAGGCGGACCTCTCATAGTTCTGGGTCTTTTATTTCCTGTCTTAAGCATAATGTTAATTTGGAAAGACTTATTTTAAAGGTTAATGTTAAAAGTATAACTCTGGATCTGTTATTTTGGAATTAACAGAAAATGGGCAAAACTAACATAATTACTGGAGAAGAGCGTAATTTGGTGTGATGTTATGGAAAGTGAATAGCCTGACATCATGAAGATATGTCAGTCGTCAGGGAGTTTGGGTTCCCTCACCGTCCCGGATAAGCAGGCTGTCATAGTAGCAGCCTGGAATGTTCTCAATGTCAACAAACAGCAAGTTGAGCTCCACCACTGAGCCCGGCGAGCGGATCACCCAGGAGCAGTCTAGGTTGGGGTCGTAGCTGCCTGGCCAGCCGGGGGAATAAAGGAACATGGGACTGTCGCCCGACACAAGGGCCCCACCACAGGCACCTGCGAGGAGACGGAAAAACACACAAGTGCACACACACACACACACGTATACACACACAAGGAAAGAGACACACAAAGCCGCAACACATGAGAGCAAGCAGCAGGTTTTCATTTACATTAACATTTAATTTATTTAGCAAATGCCTCTATCCAAAGCAACAAACAAATCAGGCAGATGGTACATTCAAGGATACAGCAGTCAAGAAGCCAACTAGGCTTAGGACTGAGCTTCGAATAAATGCCCAGGTACAAGTGCTAGTTAGCATCAGAGCAAAAGCTGTACAATACGCTACAACAAGACATTGCAAAAGCCAAACAGACAAGCTATTCAGCCTCGAAAGAATTCAAACGAGGCCCAAATTATTTGTTTGCCACAGATGTCATAACAAGCATATGCCCTCAGTCTGAGAATTCCATTCATCACAACAGGCCTAGTTCTGAGCTGCGTTTCCCAAAACCTTCCTAGTGCTACGATCAGGGGCGTTGGCCCTAAGGTGATACTATGTCAGGTGACCCAGAATATCTAATTATACCCCTGGCTATGATCATTGCAACTTCAGAGAGAAAGAATTCAGTATGATGACCCTCTGAGAGATTAGGTCGCTGAGACCCTCATATCTTAAAGTCCTAGCAACACCCTTGAGTCAAATCAAAATGAACCTGATGTATAAAATATAATTAAGAAATAATTAAGAAAGAATATAATGAAGAAATTATGAGATATTAATAAAGTTACATTTGGCTACAATGATTGGTCAGCTACATTTCTAAGTGGCTATTTTATATCTCAGCGAGGCTAATGGTCGTGTACCTTTCCACAAGTGTGACCATGTCGACACCAGTGAGTTTACCTGTCAGCCACTATCGAGCTGGACCCTGCAACCTACCTGGAGCAATTGTAGGTGGTGGTCCGGAGCTCTGGACAGCGGTCCACTCAAGGAGGAAGCCCCTTCCGGCCACCACACTGTCAGAGAGGAACTCCACCGTCAGCATGCTGCCCGAGCTCCGCACCGGCCGGGGCAGGACCAAGCCGCAGAACACACCCAGAGGGTAAGAGTGCACGTCGGGGCCGTCGAAAATCTGTTAATAACAGAGTTATGTGAAGCTGGAAATGGCTACCAGAGAGGTCCAGTTCTGATACCACTGACCTTTGACCCCCAGTCACAGAGACCAGGAAATAAGCAATGAAGGCTGTAAACAAAGGCTAACTGCTAACAATCAGCATCAGAACAAGCCGGAGGCCTGTATTAATTATTATGTTAATACTGTTTTGATGTAAATTCAATGCAGCAGAATGGGTCAAACTGGGAGGAACAGCCAGCCTCTGCTCTAATGGTCAAAGAACAGAACCTGAAATAATGCAAAGTACCATGCTATTGTACCTCTGAGGTGCTCAACCTGAATTGGGTCAGGAAGATATTTGTCTATGCAAAAGTCTTATGTAGTCAAAGAATGTTTAAGGCTATTTATCTGATAGTAAGTGTACATTTGCTCAGGAAAAAAAGTAATTTGACATTAAAATATATGCAAATTATCAGGAACACAAGAAAGACTAACAGGAATTTCTTTTGTTCTTCAAAAAGTTACTGATATCTTATTGAATGACTAGAAGAATACCACTTCGGTTCCCAAACCTCTTCTCAGGGACACCCCAGTCATAACTTGACAGGGTATTGGCTAAGCTGACACATTCTGACAGATGTATTATCATTTTTTTGCACCAACATAAAGATCACCCATCCATCCATCTATCCATCCATCCATCTTCTGTAACTGCTTATCCCATTTGGGGTTGCTGGGGGAACCAGAGCCAATCCCAGAGGCTGTGGGCACAAGGTAGGAAACAACCCAGGATGGGGTATCAACCCATCGCTGGGCACACTCACACACCATTCACACACACACACACACACACACACACACACACATACATGCATGCATGCATACCTACGGGCAATTTGGCAATTCCAACCAGCCTCAGCATGTTTTTGGACTGTAGGGGGAATCAGAGTACCTGGAGGAAACCCCACAATGACACAGGGAGAACATGCAAACTCCACACACATGGAATCCAGGCAGAGACTTGAACCATGGTCCCAGAAGTGTGAGGCAACGGTGCTAACCACTGCACCACCATGCCACCCCCACCAAAAGATCATTTAAACATGATTTTCGTTGACTGCTTAAGACTTTGCACAGTACTGTACATCTGCCAAGGAAACTTCTAAAGTCCATAACGGGGCAGTAAAATGAGCTGGATCACGACAGATGCCAAAAGTTTGTTTGAAGGTTACTATCCTAGCCAGCAGAAACAACATACTATTGAAATAATAATAAAAGAATGTCACACAGAGATAAGAAACCAGTGGAAAGGGTATGACTTTCAGAAGAGTCCAGTCACTGAAAAACAGACATTACACAACGAAAACAGTGAAATCAGCCCACATGTGGTTTCCAGGAAAGGAACTGTCTAAGCATTAAGCATCCAGTAAGGATATAATCTGCAGAGAGCAGGATCCTTTGACCTGCAGGTGAACTTCGCCAGCGAGGGTCATCGCCTGACGTTCAGAGGTCCACTCACACCCACCTTCAGTTTGTCATAGTAGCAGTTGCCTAAATCTTCAATGTCCATGTCCAGGAAGCGGACCTGGATGTAGTAGTCGGCGTCCACAGTGACAGTCCAGCGGTAGTCTGCGTTGTTGGGGTACATCCGGGGCCACAACGGAGAGGCGATTTGGCCTTGGGTGCCTGTTATTTCATTCCCATACACTGGGGGGGTGCAATACAGAATCAGCAAAAATAAGCAACTGAAGCTTTCACATCTGATACTTACAGTGGGGGACATTACTTACTGAGAAACAATCGAAAGCAATACTCAGCCATACTCAGGACAGACTTAACAGCATTTAATGATAAATACATATTATACTCAGCACTCATAGCAACAGTGGGTCAGTGCTAATACATCACAAGAAGATGGACAAATAACACTGTCAGTGTTAGTTTAGCTATCAGTACAGTGTGTAAGATGGGCAGTAATTATAACTTGCTGTGTGGTTTGTCCCACAGAGTGAGAAGTTTAGCTTTCATTATTCAGGGTAAGAAGCTCACTACTCAGGTTATGAAGTTCAATAATCACAACTTAAGAAGTGTAGCTCTCATTACTCACTGTAAGAAGCTCAGTATGAGGTCACTACTTAGTACTCACAATGTGTGAAGACAGCCCGGAAGCCATCTCCACTGACCGTGGCGTCAGAGCTGAACTTGATCCATAGCACATGTCCCACAAGTGAGGTATAGTTTGATGGAAGAGAGGAGCCACAGAAGCGGCCAACCAGAACACCTGTGGAGTTTCCTTCCCGGACCTCTAGGACATCACTGTTGCACCCATCACTTTCCTGGAGCTGGAAAGTGCTGTCGTCATAGAGAAGGACCAAAATGATGACTTTACTTCGTAGATTCTCATTATCCATCTATTTTGAAAGTCTAATGCACCGTGCACACTCACTCCTCAGTAGTCATGCAAAGGGGTAACCATCAACATCCTGTTAGACGCAACATTCGTAAACAATGAGTGAACAAGTCCCTTGGCTATTACTTCAGATTGGGCAGATGCTTATTAATGGGATCTCACATGAAGGACATTTGCAGACGGTTGCCAGGTGAGCTAGTGATGGTCCACACGCACTCCACATTGGGGGGGTAGGCGTCAGGGTAGTTGGGGCTGTTGAAGGCGCCAGACTCCATGTGCAGGTCCCCACCACAGCCTGGCCGAGAGGGAGGAAGGTCAGAGATTCAACCGAAATATGCAGGTATCCCCCATTTCACGAAAGTTGTTTTATGCCACTTTTCTTTTTACAAACCACCAAGCTTCTTCCCTGGGAATTACGCTCAGCATCTCAGCATCAAGCCATCATAGCCTTGAGCTGTGTCTGTGAGTATCTATGCTTTATCTTAAAATCCTTTTTGGATTCCTTTCGGTTAGTGAAACTACACTATACATACATTATTTCTACTTTACATCGGCTGGGTATTTGTCATATCATTCCTGCTTTTACTATATTAGTGCTATTTTATGTTTTGTGTGTTTATTTGGTATGATTTGATAGCTTATTTTTTGGGTGCCTGTACGCTCAAAAATGTGTCCCATATAAAGTATATTGGTCTCATAGGAATGCTCTGCTTTCAGGTAGGGGTGAAACCTATACACAGAAATAGAAATATAGAACCAACACCCTAATCCTAAAATATGCTGGTATCTTTGTGCATAGGATTTGCAGCAAATACAAAATTACTGCATTGGACAATGGGAAGACATTCCCCCATTGAATGGTGTTTCTGGGTAGGCCACAAGGGTTATTTTGACTAGGATAACATGATTATAAGTAAATCAGTCAAAACTGTCTTAAAGAGCCAGACAGCTTGCCCAGAAATACATACTCCACCATGGATTTCTAGATTGCACTTCACATACACAAACATTTTGTTGCGACAATAGAGCTCAGTTTGATTTTAGGTAACATGATCCAGCCTAGGGAAGGTTTCCAGTTGGCTGTTCCAGTTGTTTCATCATCGGGCTCACTACATCAGCATGCAAAGGTTAGGGTTAATAATATTTCTAAAGAACTCCTATATGGACCTGGAACCCCTCATGTCATGGATGAGTGAATATAAGATAGATGGGTGGGACTGCTACATAGGAAATGTCATGGACATCAGCCAATCTCCCTGGCATCTTTAGGGGTACCGTCATAGACTCCGAGGCTTTATTACATTTAGGTAGATGTAGGTTATGTGGAGATCATACCTGAGGTGGAGGCAGAGTAGGTGCCCCGGAACCCTTTATCAGAGACGTACAAGTCGGAGACGAAGTTGACGACCAGCGCGTTGCTAAAGGACGTGATGGGGTTGGGGACCCCAGTTCCACAGTAGCGCCCTGTCATGCACAAGTGAGAAAAGAGCCAATGTGAATCAGAGGTACTGTATGTGCACGTCTGGAGAAGAAATACATGCTACCTGTGTGGAGGAACCTCAGTCTGCAGTTACCTGTAGAGTCTAGCTGTAACTGGCTGAATTGTTTACCAAGGAATACCCAAGGAGAAGGGTCTGAATAACAGACTATATGTGAGAAAGCATCAGCAAATGGTAACACTCCTGTAACTACTCATCAGAAATGATGTCAGATTCACAATGCCTCCTATCCAACCTATGATGATGTCTTAGTTTAAAACCTACACAATCCTAAGTTCTAGGGTTCTGGATTTTTCGGTGTAGGACCATACCGATGGATGGCGCCTCATAGTTGTCCCCATCCAGGACTTCCACAAAATCTGCAGAGCAGTTTCCTAAGTGATTCTCCACACTGAGGTCAGTGAAGGAGAGGGTCACGTGGTTAACTGTGCAGAGGAAGAGGAACAGTAACATTTAATGTCATTACCGAATTTATAAAATTATCTCCAAATCATCCTCTGAAGGATGGTTGTAAACAGAGATAGCGGAATTCCATTTCACAGTCATCTCCATGGTTACGTACATGGCTCCATAGCCTTAATGATCCAGCTGCAGTTCTGATTGGCTGGATAGTTGAAGGGGTACCCAGGGGAAGCAATAGCCCCGCCCACGTCATCACTGATGATGGTTGCCCCACACGCTGCAACGAGATGGACCATCAGCATTTGGACAGGACTCTGTCAGTCACTGCTTAATGGTTTGGACTCAGGCTTGTACTCACAGGAAGATCTCAAAAAACCTTGGATTTTGGCTACACTAGTCAATCCTGTTTATGTGTCTAATCCTAAAGCTTTAGGAATGTTTAAATATAAAGAATAACAAATTATGCATATACTTTTTTGTGAACAGAAGAAAGAAGCAAAATTTAGTCTTAATAATGGCTACTTTGCTTTTGTAGATCATTGTTGCTTTGTTCATTGTGTGACCAAAAGTGTTAAAATAGCAATTAAATTGGTCAGGTAAAAAGAAAGAATAAACTGGTCAAGAAGTACATCTGACGGTCCAAGATTCATATCAGGCCTTACACAAACAGCTTTAAGGACCCATCCATCCATCCATCCATTTTCTATAACCACTTATTCCATATGGGTCGTGGGGGGGTCCGGAGCCTATCCCGGAGGCTGCAGGCAGGGAACAACCCAGGATGGGGTGCCAACCCATCACTGGGTGCACTCACACACCAGTCACACACACATGCATACCTATGGGCAATTTGGCAACTCCAATCAGCCTCAGTATGTGTTTGGACTGTGGGGGGAAACTGGAGTACCCAGAGGAAACCCCACGACGACACAGGGAGAACATGCAAACTCCACACACATGGAACCCAGGCGGAGACATAAACCCTGATCCCAGAGGTGTGAGGCAACAGTGCTAACCACTGCACCACCGTGCCGTCCCCACTTTAAGGACCTCAACTTGAAAATAAGGACCTCATCTTATATATAAAGACCACAAAGTTAATCTACTCATTTCTTAATTAAAGTACTGATATAATCAACGGTACATAAACAGTTGAATAGCAAAATCTGTATGTTGGTTTGTTTGAGATATTATCTCAAAATCTTTGTCACATTAATGCCTCACTGGACAGCACGCTATAGCGGGTCTGTAAACATGCAGCACCAACCCTCAGAGAACCGGGCACTGAAGCCTTTGTGCTGCAAGCTGAAATCAGAGCGGAAGCGGACATAGATGGTGTTCTGGGTGGAGGTGATGGGGGCGGGTGGGGTCATTCCACAGACATGGGCGAGGAGTGGTGCTGATGCGCTGGGGCCATCATGGACCTGGGGGGGGGCAGTGAGAGTGAGGATGGACTAGGAACCATTTTCAGATGATGGTAATCCTGGGCCTGGACATTCAGTAGACTGTCAGTCATTCAGCTACATGGTTATATTGTATAGTTGTTCAGTTTTTTGCTCTTTATCCTCCACACCAACAGAGGGCACAATGGCAGCAAACTCACAGCTACGTAGTCCCATTCGCAGGAGGAGTGCGACTCCACCTCCAGCACGGTGAAGTTGAGGAGCACACGGTGGCCCTGGTCCACACTGATCACCCAAGAACAGTCCACATTGTTGGGGTAGTTGTTCGGGAAATTGGGGGAATGAATCTCACCACTGGGAGCATTGAATATACCACCGCAACCTGAACACAAGAGTGATAACCCACAAAAGATTTTAAAAATCCAGTTTTTCTAGAACATACATGATTCAGATGTTAAAATAACTTTTTCAACAAGAAGTCTACACAATAGGTTTATTCAATGTTTGTATTTGGGGTGTGTGATTTTCTGGAGGATGTGGCTTCTAGTTTAGGCTGTGGGTGTGGCTTTGGAGTGGGCGTGGAGCTCACCTCCCTGCACCTCCTGCCAGCTGGCATTGAAGCCGTGGCCACTGACGTAGGCGTCTGACTTGAAGCGGACGGTGACCATGTTCCCTGTGCTGGATACGAGCAGAGGATTGCTGGGGGGGCGCGTGGTGCACAGTTGGGCCAGTCGTGGGGCTGTCAGGTCGGGGCCGCCATATACCTGTGAGGTGGGGGTGGGTCAAGTGAGGTAAAGATCTTGTTTATATTGGATCAGCACTCATAAGCACTAACTTAGGGGTAAGGATGATGATAGTCAAATAACTGAGGGACTCCCAGTGACAGTAAAGTGGTTGTGATACCCAGTACAACTAAGAGAAACCAGCCTTTTGATGTTAAAGGGGCCCTGCACATGGTGGTGGGGGTGGGGTTAAAACCGGATATGCCTAACAAACCAAACCAAAATGGGTAAAATGTCTGGATATAATAAATCCTAATGTGTTGTACAGTTCTTCTGCAATGAGGTTAGAAGTTATTTATCAAGTTAGAGGAAGTTACTTAGCTCCTCAGAACAAGGGGCATCAGTGTTGGGTGCAAAGCCCTGTTTCTGAATAGCAACCAGGGCTCATTGTGCCAGTTGACTTTCCTGCAGAAGTTAACATTCCTGCGACATGAGCTGTGGGCATGCATGCAACAATGCATGCTCTGATCCTGAGGGATGTGGCAAGCTGGACAAGGGGTCTCCTACAGCTCCCCCCCACCACATGCGCACACGCACAGGCATGCGCGCACGTACACACATACATTTGTATTCATATCTTTGTGGGGACTGTCCATTCATTTCTATGGGCATAATCCTAATCCCATTCCAATAACTATTACTCCCTACCCAACCCTAACCTTAACCATAAGTAACCAAACCAAATACATGTTCTTTGGCATTTTTAGTTTTTTTATTGCAGTCACAGAATTTAATAAAATTGAAAAAATGGCCCCCACAACATCAAAATAACAGGTTTTTAACACATTGTGGGGACCTCTGGTCCACCCAATATAATATAGACATAACCGCCCCCCCCACCACACGCACACACACACGCACACATACACACACACACACACACAAAGGACAATGAGCATGCCAACACTACACATGCAGAGTAACCAGAACGGCACTTCCACCCTGATCCTCACAGATGTTACTGTCAGATATTCAGTGATGCAAGTGTAGACACAAGCAATGAACTGTGAGCACTCTGGAACAAAGTAGCGGTAGCAGTTTACAACTGAAATGGTCCACAGTTCTAGCTGAGGATCATCTCGTCAGGGAGTGAATCACAGTAACGATATGTGGCGGTTTCAGCCTTTGAGTGATGCCGATGGCATGAGTGAGGTGTATAGGCCACAGCCAATGTTCAGAGGCCTGTGAGTATCTTTATGATCTGACCACAGCTGTGAAAACATCCTGAGATGCCAGTAAGACAAGGGACATAATGACCCTCCTATTACCAGTACAATGAGGGGAAGCAGGGAGACAACTGTATGTGTGTGTGTGCGTGTGTGTGTGTGTGTGTGTGTGTGTGTGTGTGTGTGTAGATCTTATACTATTCTGGTTGGTCTTTGAGTTTGCAAACAATCAGTCACACTTAAGATGCGTTATAATCCTCGTCAGGATGCTGCAAGATGTTTGAAAAGCCACTTCCAGTGATAGATGTTAATTGCTATATAATTTCAGCATCTGTTACACAGCAGGGACTAGCAAGAAAGATATGAAATGTTTTTTGAGGGATAACACTGCAAAAGGTAATTCAGTGCCTACAGAAGCTTTCACTGTGATTGAGTTAGGGTAGTGGTTAATGCCCCGTCCAGGCACGGCATTCTGGTTTATTTTAGTTTGGGACATTCCAGAAAGGATTTTACACAGTGTTCTTCCATTGTATTGATCCTGTTCTGGCCACTTTGGAAACTCCAGCAGGACAAAGAAGAGCCACAAGGAAATTAAAACAGAAGAATCTTTAGCACCACAAAGGTTACAGAGCAGAACATCTTCCTTGTGACTTAAACCACAAGCCCCACACATTTTACAGGCCCAAATATTCAACTTGCAGTCTGCAAATGCAAAGTAGCATTAACAGTCACAAGTAAGCAGGCCTGATTTGTATTTTAGGTCTGAAGGACCAGCTGTGGGCTTAAATAACCACCCCCTTGGGGAAGGATGGGTTAGGAATATTGAAACCCGGTTCCAGAGTGTTTGGAAGGTATTGGCTGCATAGTGTTAACCAACAGAAACATGTTTAGTGGTAAGAAAATGGTGTAAATTCGATTTCAGGGTACCAGCTACCATTAAACACCTGTTCTCTTTCCACTGGGGTGTCATAATTTACTCAGTGGAAACACAAACTGCTAGTTCTGCCTAGTTACTGAAGTAAGACGGTGACACTTCAGACCCTGAAGCTGATGATGAAAGTCACTCCATCTAAAGTTCCAACTTTTTGAAGTAGTGAGTGACAGGGGGACAATCAACTTTCAGCTGGGGTCAGTGCTCCTGTGGATCCACAGTCACCTGAAAAGCCTCCACAACCGTCACGAATTCCTGATAGCATACAGCAGATGTGTCCCTCAGATGCAACAGCATCTGTAGATGTTCCCATGGACCTCATCATAAGTAAGAGAGACAGGATGGGGGTAGTAGGGAGACTGACCTCCAGCAGATCATAGCTGCAGTCTGGGTGGTACTCCACATCAAACTCGTGGATGGTTATCTGCACGCTGCTGCCTGGGGCCGTCTGGAGGTACCAGATGCACTCACGGTTTTCTGGGTATCTGTTGGGGTAGCCAGGGCTGGTGAAGGAGCCACTGGGTCCATGCAGGTCCCCACCACAGCCTATGGGGGAGGTGAGGGGGGGTACATAGAGTGAATACAAAAGAACGAATGGTTCACCGTTCACAAAAACCTGACCCAAACTCTTAGAAGGTTCACATCTCGCATTTAAAAATATCTGCCTGTCCGTCCGTCCGTCCGTCTGTCCAGCCATCCATCCTTTCATCGATACATAACAGACTTTCCTATGCAGGTTGATATATTCTATATTTCCTATATTATATATGTATAAATTTGTAGTAGGCCAAGTTGGTTGGTTAATATGATAATATGATCAAATCAAATGCCAATAATATATTTCTTATAACTGCTCAGGGGCACAGAACTATTAAAAATTATGCAAAACTTTATAGTCCATTTGTTACTGCTACAATGAAATTTCCCATCAATTAAAAAAAAACATATTTCACATAGAATGTGAAATGTTCCAGAAACTTGCAAAAACTCTAGACCCAAGGGCAGGCGTGTACTGTGTTATATTTTCGGCAGCTTATCGGGACACTGGGACCTCATATGACACTTTCAGTAAGTCTGCTGAATAACCACACATCACTAAGAAAAACCAATTGCAAATTACAACTGGCCAACCTTGGAGAAACAGAGCAGATACCAGTAGTGGGAGTCGAACCCGCGACAGCTCACGGATCTTGGATCACCTTAACCATTCTGTCATCCTGGCTCCATAATAAAGACATCTCCTTTACCATTTTTAACAGATCCGCAGGATTAGTCCACATCTACAATATCAGTTTTGCATCTTTTTTTTTCAAAGGATTAGTTAATACCAGAAGATAAGACTAGATAAGTCTATAATCACTGGTGACCATCAGATCAGCAAAGGGTATGAACCCACAGATAGGAATGTGAAACAGAGAGCTGACCAGCTAGGACTCAGAATTAGAGCCCCTCAAAGCAATGGGAAACACACACACACACACACACACACACACACAATTGGTGTATTAATCTATTTAGTAGCCAGTTTTAACCATGAACTTAAAAACTAAAAAAAAAACAGAAACAGTGACAGATGGAACCATGGCAGCCCTTTCGACTTAGAAAAATGCCTTTATACTTAAACTTGAGGTTAATGACAATGATCTCCTTGAGATTACTGAATCCCCCCATTGCCACAGTGACATGGAGCCAAAACACATGGTGATAGTTAGGAGTGCAGATGGGATGAATTCCAGGGCGCATGAGTGACAGGGGACCTGAAAAAACTGGATTGGTCTGGGTTGGGTGTCCAATATTACACGCTTTCATGGGGCCCAAAATCTCTGCCAGCCCCCCTGCTGCCACCCATAATGCACAATTCCTTTGCTTTGCAGTAATGTTCCCCATAACTCTGACATGCAGTCAACCAGCTGCAGGCTGGGGGTGGGAATCCACTTCCTGTGAGATTGAGAAATATGAAGTAGTCTCTCTGTACAAGAAAAGAAGCAGCCTTGAATCTCAAAAATTATATCCACACACAACCACGCACACACACAGGCGTATTCACTACAGTCCTGACAAGCTGAATTGGGGTCACCATGACGATACAGTGCAGGCATCCAGTGTGTAAGTACTTGGGCTTTGCCCCCCCCAGCACCCTGATCTGTCCCACTAGTGACCAGCACAGCCCACAAAGGGTGTAAGCATTTTAAACTGAAACCACTGAAACTGAAAAGGAATCAATAACCTGGGACTCCAGAATGTTTAACTTTAACACAAGATAAGCCCGAATCACGTTATTCAATTAGAAAAAAATAGACACACCAAAATAACTGGGTTTATGTGTGTTTGCTATCTTTCTGTGTTAGATAATCCTGTCATGCAAATCGTCAAATGGTAATAAAATCAAATTAAGGTCAGGGTTTCATTTTTGCCCTGTAAAGGGCTCGGACAATGGTTGGTGAATTTTTTCACCTTCTATGACCACAAGGGTGCTGAGTGCAGAATGACCTGGTACACAGGAAATAGGTTTGGACCTGCACAAAGACAGTCCTACAGGACATAATCATCTTCATATGCCTTTAGTTTCACCTTAAACTCTTTACACCAACCAGTTCAAGCTGGTAACATCCAACCAAACTGTAATCAAGCCTTCTCTCCCTTTACCAGGTTCAAAAAGGTCAGTTAAACTAACACATACTGCATTGTGATATGAATATGGTTAGGAAGCCACAGTTAATACACAAGGTTCTGGAATATCCTGGAGTAATTCCAAAACCACTTTCCCCGACCGCCTCACCACCCAAGTTGACCTTCTGCTGCGTATGTTGGTTGTCTTGGTGCTACAGGCAACAAACAGAATTATGGCAAGAGCCCCCAACTTTTGCTCTTATTGTTGAGAGAGGCAGAGGGTGGGAGAGGATGGGATTTCGAGGGTGAGAGGTTGGCATTCCTGCCAGCAACTGGAACATCTGCAAACAGCCCACGGGGGCTGTAAAAGTCTGCATTACTCATGGACTCCTGTTTTCAACTGAGCATGGTGTCAAAGTGGGCGGTGCCATCAGCATCTCATTCCATCTATGTCACATAAGATGCTGGAGGGTTTCTGTGGGATCTCTGGTCAGTAAAGGGATTAACTGATGGCCAACTGAAAGAGTAATCTCTTTATGTACAAAGCAGAGTCCATGGCTGACTCAACAGCTCCTATGACTAGCCTAGGGGCATTAGAACAAGATAAAAAAGGCTGAAAACTGAACAAAAATAATGCAAGCAACTTTGATGCCCATCACTTTCAGCGCTTACACACATTTGGAAAGCAGAAGTTATAAAGGGTGGTGGTAGAGATAAGTGGTAATTAGTTTAAGGTAGAGATAAGTTTCATTAAGAAGCTAATTAACAGTCTAATTAAGACTTTAAGAGACTAATATGATCAAAGTAGGAGTGGTTTGTGCTGAAGAAGAGTCTAAGCAGAGAAAAAGGCAGAGACAGGCCATCTCACCGTTCTGATACCAGAGCATCCGGAAACCTCCGTGGGCGATGAAGAAATCGGAGCGGAAAACGACGTGCAAGCTAGTGCTGCTGGTGGTGTAGGGGGGAGGGGGCGTGTCCCCGCAGAAAGCACCAATCAGAGGCGCCTGCTCGTTTGGGCCATCATACAGCTGGAAAGACAACAATTAATTCATCAAAAAAACCTATGGATTTTATAAGGTTTCAGTGCAGAGTATGATGTATTCAAACCTGCTGAGTAACAGATTCAGATTTTAGAACTTCCCCAGTGTAGAACGTCTCCTAACAGAGCCAAAGGGGCCTCAGTGAAACAGTCAAAAACAGGAGGGATCAGTTCCCACTTTGCTTGTAACCATGACTACACAAATACATATTACATCATCTACCCCCCCTCCCCCCATCATCTACTCATTTTGGCAGGACATTCTTTCCTATGATTTCATCTGAACTTTGCATCTGGTCACTCTGCTCTTAATGGCTTTTAAAGTATCAAGCCTACAAAGCTACCAAAGGCCGTGCTGTAAAGTTTGAATAAAAAAATCCTGTGACTATGAAACTTCATCCAGCACACCAAAGGATGGATGACATCATGGCAATTTAGAAATGCTTTTAGCACTAGTTTTATATACGTGATTCTGATGTTTAAAAAAAGTGTCTGAAAGGTTTATATGTTGCAGTGCCATTAAAAACTCCAAAAACAACATATGTCATTTATTTTAAGAGGATAAAAAAGAGAGGGGAAACTTCTGGAGGATGTTTGCTAACTGATTTTTCTACAAAACGGTCAAGAGGATCCTTTGTGTATTGTTAGAAGTTTGTCCCAACACTGGGATGTGTCCAAGGTCCCAAGGCATCCTTTGGCAGGAAATGAATGCTAGTCATCCAGAATGTGAGGTTCTAGGATGATTTCTGGTATCTCAGGGGGCATCTCAGAACATGCGATCATTTGCGTCTTCCAATCAAGGGGCAAATACAGGAGCAGAATCACTGCCCCCATGCTGGAAGCTGATTGGTCCCTGGACTATCTTCACTCCTGTCAGTCACTGATTCAAAACATATCATTGGCTAATTACATAGTTGGCCCCTTTGCAAGAATTATGACCTCTCTAGAATCCTAGAACTGCCCCTGCTCCAATCACAAATACATAGCCCAAAGTTTTATCCCAGAGGCTAGACTTTGTCAGAATGAGAGCAATTATACTGTAGTATGTGAAAAAGGCTAAGGCTCAGGCTAAGGCTAAGGCCTAGGACACACTGGATACATGGCCTGATTATTGTACCGATTTTCATTTCAGTGCTCATGTTAACAGGTTAGAGCAGCCACACTGCCTGCGCGGGGTGAGTGGCTCACGCCTCGCGGCAGTGGCACCTCATCTAGACAGTTGGAGTGACGCCTATTTTTCACACGCACGGTAAGCGGTTCTCTGCAAAAACAGGTAAAAGATCTACTTAAAGTCATACTGACATGATACCAGCAAAATGACATAACTGACACCTTTCAGTATAGGTTCAATGTCTATGCTGCATATCATAGACATGAAAAAATATATCAATTATTTTAACCATTTTTCCAATTGCATGTTATTACAGGAGAAAGTGGAGGCTACATGTGTACTATATAGCCAGAGCAGTAAAGCCAGTGCAGGCTGTAATATGCCGATAAGTTTATAGAACATTAGGTGAAGCGCTGTAGCTCTCATGTGTGCTCTCTCGCTTGAAACGGGGGTAAAAAAAATCACAGACAAATACACAGGAATTTTTGTATATTATTTATAATAATAATAATAATAATACTTATTATTGTTATTGTCATTATTATTATTATTTTATTTTTATTATTCTTACAATTATTACTACTACTACAACTGAGCACACACTTCTTAACCTTGTCTAAAATAAACATAAATTAAATTTATAATGAATTGAAATCAAACATTCTGTATTTGATGGCCGTTATCAAAGGTAAACCCTATGTAGAAAGACATGGCTTGCAGTAGCAGTGCTGCAGCAGCACTGTGGGCGGCGTGGACAATTCAATTCAATTTTTTTTATATAGCGCCTTTCACAACAGAGTCGCCCCAAAGCGCTTTACATGATGTTTGAGAGAATACTAAGACAAAGA